>JAJMDQ010000035.1:42909-88409 GCA_030573815.1 Kurtzmaniella cleridarum | reverse complement strand
ACCCATACACCCATACACCCATACACCCATACACCCATACACCCATACACCCATATATCTTGCGCTCAATTTCAGGTTCAGATCTAGTTCTGGCTACGCCTTTCGACTTGGCTTTGGCTCTTGTTGTGATGAAGTTAAGTTTATTATTTAATCTTTTATGTTGGTAGCCTTTACTTTATTCCGGTTTTGTACTTACTCTAATTGCATGGCGTAGCTGGTTTGACTGTTTATTTTTTTAACCTTGAACACGTGTATTCTTAAGTGCATATAGGTTTTTTGGCCGTGTTCAATGCTTTACTACGATATTTATTAGCTTTTAATTATCCAAATATAATACATTGCTACATTAAACTGTAATACCAATCACAAGCTCTTATAGAAGACTATTAGTATTACATTAATTTTAAAGCTTTTGTAAAAATGTGTGAGAAATTTATCCAAGATATTTGAATATGTTTGGAAAATAATTCATTTCGAGCTTAAATTGTTTTTAAAAAAAATTTAACTCTTCATCAGTAATACAAGTATTTAAGATATATATTACTCAAAATCCTATAATATCTTTACAAAGCTGCCCTTTGATATGTAGATAAGCTTATACATCTAATAGTACAAGTCAACAGATGTTACCTACCAATTCTATTTCGCACATTATTACACTACTGAACATCTAGACAAAAAAGTGAGTACTTAATTTTCTTATTAGAAACTGGTTTACATCATAATAGAAAATAAGATTTATGCTCCTTACATATACAATTCGTAAAATAGCCCGAAATATTGTCTGTTTTATTCTAAACATTAAATTAACTTTTAACTAATTTCATTACGGAAGAATAGGATCATTACTGCGTTTAGGTAAAACGACATTGGGGTAAAACTGCGTGAAAACTTTAAACCCCAACTTTTAATATAGTTCTTGGAGATTATATCTTCAAGAATGCTTTAATTCTCTAAGCCTAGAAGAAATGTCTGAGCTTATAGCCACACAGAAATTCCACAAGCAATAAAATGTCATCGAACTATAGGTATAAATGATTTAATAAGAAATTGGCCCCTATTAGTTCTGTTTAATTCACATAGCTGCGTAAACTTTACATAACAAAACCCTTTTTTTATAGATAAAAAAAAAAAAAAAAAAAAAAAAAACATTAATGAATTAAGTTGTAATTTGAGGGTTAATATGCTAAGTTAACTTCTCTTAGATTTCCAAACTATATACCATAATCAATTAAGTTAATATATCAGTTTTCAGTTATAAAACTCTTTGAATAAGAATTAATGCTTGCTTTTTGATCATTGCCTTCTATTACCTTGCAACGTATAATTTCATATATGCTAATTTAGAAATTTGTAGTTTGTCTATATATATATATACACTTTTTTTTTCTTCGTAAATTACAATACTGAATATATTAATTTCACAACCAATGTAGGCTTAAAGATATAATGAATTAGAAATTAAAGTCGGTTTACTATTTGAATGTTTTTATTATATAAATAAAAAACCCACCAGTATGTAACTAAAAATATTTATAGCAACCTAGAACCTGTAAGCCAAATGGATCAATGTTGCAGTCAAGTAAATCTCTACAAATTTCAGTACATCATGTTATGAAGTACGTCATTTGAGGTACATAATTTCAACCATTACAATTATATCCACCAATTGAACAATATTGAACAACAAGATGATGCATTATATGATTTAAACTTTAAAGTTTATCAAGCTTTCTAAATTGTTGCATTTTTCGTTTCCAAAAATAGAACTGTTTTAACAATATACAACCTATATACTATACAATTTAAAAGAATAGGTCTCTACGAAAACTATTTAAACATGAGGAAATAATGTATTATTCAATCACTAACTCGAATCATAATGATTCAAAAAATAGCTTTAACATTTTTGCTCTTGATTCTGAAATGCTATGCATTTCTTATTATTTTTAAAGAACTTGAAAACATTCCCAAGGCTAATCTCACCTCAATTAGCCAAGTTTACAATCTTGAAAAAGGTAAAGAGGGCCAATATTTTGCTACTCAGTACGGATTAGGTACTCATACTGCTTATTTTGGATTCCAACCAAGACCTGATCCTAACAAACAGTTATTTATCTACAGTATTTTCGATGCAGGCGCTAGAGCTGAACACGAGAATTGTGGACAAGGAGCTGACGATTCTTCAGAAGGTGTCTCTTGTAAATTCTATTACCCTTATGAATCTGGTACCAATATTACTTTGGGATCAGAATATATTGGGACTGTTGATGGAAGACACAGATGGCAAGGTTTTATTGATAACGGTAAAACTAAAGAAATTATGGGGATTTATTCTATCGAAGGGGAAAATGAGCTACACACCAATACCATGAACTTTTGGGAAGAGTACGGTTACAATTGGTCACTCCCGAATGATCAAAGACCTTGTTATGCAAATGTTACTTGGAATGCATTGTATCCTCAATATGCGGATAATTCTGGAAAAGTTTACAAAATTACAACGTTTGATTATAGTGATAAACTCACAATTGATGAAAAATGTGCTCTTAAACACAATACTCCAGATATGGCATTAGATACTCATGATGGTGAAGATGGTCATTTCCAACTTAGAGTTGGATTTTTAGGTCCATAGTGATGTTTTGTCTAAAAAAAATCAATATTTGTTATAACATCTTTTCAGCACTGTAAATGTTTCAGTTCTCAGTTCTCTAATCTTTATGATTATAATTATAATTTTCATGATATTTTTATTACTTAATGAATTTAATTGACTTCAGATTTTGAATTATATATATTTCTATTTCTATCCTAGAGCTTAACCTCATATGCTCTATAAAGCCACTGTAATAGAGGATTTTGGTTTAGTCAAGAGAGTAAAAGCCCACGAAAAAAAAATTATACAATCCAAAATCTATTTTATTTGGCTGGATTTAATCACAGCGCTGATGAAAGTTGAAAAAAAAAAAAAAAACAAACAAACAAACAAACAATGCGCTAGTGTTGTTTGTGATAGCTGTTGAGATCGTAAAATTAAATACATTTGCAGCAATAATTCGTATTTTTTCGATTGAAAAGAAACCTAATTAGAAAATCATTATGATAATTTGTTTTTTTTTTAGACAAAAAGTAATAAATGGAAATTGCTGCCATTTTAAAGGTAACACTTATTTTTTGCAAACCCCTTTCAATTGTTGTTTACGACAACAATATAAATGTGGAAAGGTGCAAGTGATTTATGCGTTACTTCAAAAAAGCTGCAATGACTTCCTGATTAAACAAACTGAAACTCTAAATATGACGTAGTTTATAATGATCAAAGAATTTATATACATATAAATATAAATATTTTTTCGATCTTATATCATAATTTGCACTCAATTTGAAAACATTTAAATACCATAGTTGAAGACGTAATTGATGATGCTTTACCAGTATAGAACTCATGTTTATCAAGATGAAGTATCAAATTGACATACGAATATATTCTCTAATTCAAGGGCAAATACTGAAGAGAAACCTTTTGGGTGTTGCTTTTGAGCATACTCTTCAATTTGTAAAATATCCATGATGTATTTTTATAAGCTTTGCGAATCTATTCTTATTATGCACTAAATACTTTACCAATTCTTGAGCATTTTTAAATTGTTGTAAGATTTTAAGTTCATAAGTTCTTAAACTTCTAACTAATAGAAAACTTTCAAGATTAGCAATATTAGTACCAAGACAAACTCTATCGTTGACCAAGACCTGTTTAATTTTTGCATCTTTAGTTAGTAAAACCCCCGCCAACAAATCCGAATGGCCGCCAAAATATTTGGTGGCTGAATGTAATACAAGATCAGCTCCATGCTAAGATGGATCTAGCAATGGAGGTGGCGCAAAAGTGGAATCAACTATAAGAAACGCTTCCCTACTACGAGATTCATCAGCATAATGCTAGATATCGAAAACATCACCGTCTGAATTAATTGGACTTTCAAGAAATATATCATCGCCTTTAGTTGGTCCAAATCGTCAAACAAGGAAATCTGTTTCAACTTATTGCTTCCTTTGAAAATACTGATAATTCCATGAGTCCCATGATACCCTAAATCAATCCAATGGCAATAGTTTTGGGATTGTAATAAGTAAGAGCAGCAAATTTAGAACTCAACCCGGAACTGTATGCAATAGCATGAGCTCCAGTGATGCTCCCAATAATTTCTTCCACTTGTTCAGAATTAGGGTGTGATAATCTGGAATAGTATGGAGTCCCTAAAAAGGAGTAATTTTTTGGGAGATATTCAGCCCTAACTAATAATTAACTAATAATTGTGTGTCATCAGAGTACCTGAAAGTGGTAAATACATTGATGGGAGGAGCCACGTCCGTGACTCTATTTAATTTGTTAGCACCTTGGATTAGGTGGATCGAAATTTCGGTCTTTATGAATATTCAAAAGATATTACTAAAGAGCAAGTTAAAATTTGATTCTATGATCTTTACCCCTTTTTATACTATTCTAAAAATTATTATCTCCTTAGTTAAAGCCTAACCAAACCATAGTATCGATTGAAATCACTAGATAAAAAGCTTTAATATTTATTTAAAAACTTTGAAAACTTTCAAAAATTAGTCTAAGTAATATTAAAAATAAAAGAATTCAATCTTAATATAAGGTGATGAATTAGGCTCAATACCATAAATTTCATAAATTTCTACTAAATGGATAAACTGAAAAATGCATGGCATTTATCTAGGTTTGCAATTTTTATTTTTTTCCCTCCTATTCTATCATTATCTAAATTAATACGCAGGTATAATTTTTTTTTGGTTTGATAAAGCATTATCTTTAAAATTAATCAACTCAACTTAACTGTTCAGCATGCAATGGGCAGCCTTGTGGGCCATACTCCCTCTTTTGGTTTTCGTACTGGGTTCGGAAACTTTAAAAAATGATACGCCACCCACCATTATAGATCTTCTTTCGTCTCAAGTTCAATATCTGTATTTCTTGAGAGTTCTTCAAAGAAATGGAATGATACCAATCATTAATTCACTTAAGAATATCACTTTAATTGCACCGGTAAACCTGGCCTTTGCTCACACAAACAATTTTGACTGGGAAAATAATGAGTTGTTGCGCTATATTATTGACCAACCTGTAAATTTGACCCAAATAAATAACAAAACCGCCCTTTTCCATACTTTATACCGAAATGGTACTTATCCATTATCTTTCTCGAACCTTCAAAAAGATAGTATGATAGATAATTCAGCTATAGTTGTTGAAAAAGACATATTTTCTTCTCATCAATATTCATTTTTACAAGGAATAGATAGTTTATTACCAATCAAACCAAGCATGTGTGATTTTTTACTACTGGATGATTCAGATGAATTTAATGGTTATTCAATACTGATAATTAAATCCTTGCTTCGTCAATTATTTAAAAACAATAATTTGGGAACGTTTAGAAAGAAACGGAAATATGATCACCACAAAAAAAATAGAATTTTCCCTCAAAATTGTGAAGAATTAATGTATAAATCTAAAACTATGTTGTTACCTAGTGACGAAACTTTCAAAAATTCATTAACTGATTTACAATTACAGTATTATCTTTCCATTGAGGAAGATACAAATTCTGATATGACAGAATCAGCAGAATATTCAATAAAGTCAGATATTTTAAATATTTTGGAAAGTTTAATGATTGATAAACTAGTTGGTGGTATTAATGGCACTAACGAAACTTATAATAGTATTAATAACGTGACCCAATATGTTGTCAAGTCAAATTCTTCCGGTGTAGAAATTGAATTTAATGGGGTTAAAGCTATCCTGAAAGCTTCAAATCTTGTTTTATCTAATGGTGTATTCCATTTATTTAATTCATCATCATTCTTTACTGAAATGAATATCCCAACAGTTGATATGACACTTGAGAGATCATTGAATGCATTACATTTTTCACTGCTAGTTGAAGAATTATATTTTAGGAAACTTAATAATATGATTGATGGATCAACTTCAAATCAAACTATTCTAGTCAATGAGGAAGATAGAGATGATATACCAGATGATGAAGTAAACATTAACTCGTTCAGTTCAAAACAGCTGTTGTATTATCAATTTATAAATGGTAAAATTGAAATTAAAGAACCAATGCGAAAACTTTTCAACACCAAATTGTGTCTGAAGAAAAGACTCGGTGATTGCTTTAAAATAAAATTTTCAACTAGTCTCTTACATGGCCAACTCTCCACAATTATAAATGATGGTATAGAAGTTGTTGGGTCTACTATTGAAACCATGAATAATACTTCCATTATCATTCTTAATAAAGAAAATCCACCCCCAAGTTCAATCAAACATTCATTAGTCGAAGTTTTATCGGGTGATATTAATAAATCTTATCGTTATGAACATGTTGAAATTGATCTGAATAGCTGTTTAATTTTTTTCAATTTTTTAAATAGCTTCAAATTATTTTCACTCCCGGAAAACGGGAAAGGTTATTCAATTTTTTTACCCTGCGGGAAAGCTCATTTACCTAATGGTGAAGTAAGTAAAAGCCCCTGGGAATCATCTAAACTTATATTTCAACATTTACAAAATAATCCCCATAAATTTGAAAAAGTTTTGAAAACTTTTTTCATTGAAGGTTTAATTTATTCAGATTATAATAATATTTCAACATTGGAGACCATAAATAAAGGGAAATTTATTATTTCTCATGCAAAATTTGATGAGACTACTGGGAACAATCTTATTCAAATAAATAATACTCAACTTTCAATTCCTATTAATTCGGACATCTTATTTAACCAAGGGGTTGCTCATATAACCAATAAATTAATTTTACCAAACGATGTTGAAATTTCCACTACTGATCTATTAAACTCAGTTGATAATAAACCAAATCATTTATCAAGATTTCTTCAATTTTTAAGGAAAACTTCATCGATATCTGTGGATAATTCTTCATATTCTTTCTTGGTACCCCTGGAAGAATCTTTAAAGTCATTAAATGTGACTGATAGCTATGGTAGACTTGAAGATTTTATAAATTTCCATTTACTCAATCGGACACAAGGCTTAAAGCTTCTTCAAATGCTAGAAGGAGATGAATTAAATAATATCACTTTGCAAACTAATCTCTCTGATACTTCTTTCGTAGCCTATAAGAAGAAAGATACTGTATACTTAAAATTGGATCTGATTGGTACAGAATTCAATAATCACGAAGTTAAAGTTATTGCTTACGGATGCTCAACTTTTGGTGGTAGTTGTGTTTTCGAAATTGATCAAGCATTAAACTTGGCATGGCTCGATAAACCACCTGGAAAATTTTTACATGTTTATTTAGGTATGGTAAGTGTTGGAATTGGAGTGGTATTTGGGTTAATCATATTTGGAATAGTGATGCTAGGTGTTGCCATGTGTCTTAAAAGAACAAATAAAAAGCAAAATGAATTACTTAGTGATATCTTCACCACCAACAAACCAAGTTATATGAGTGTTCGCAGCTCAGAAGATATCGAACACCAATATTATGATTATGGTTATGAAACAGATGACGATATGTTAACATCAGAACATGAACATTTACTACCTACACCTAGGAAAAAGAAAAACAAACCACTGAAATTGCAAGATGGTGAATTAAATTTCGATAATAATGAAAATTATGGTGCTACCAATTTGAATAACTCCACCACCACCAACTCTAATAAAGCAGCATTCCAATATACTACACCAAGACCAATTACAGGTAAAACTTTAACTAATACTCTTAACAGAGAGAGAAATTTCCCCATACTCTAAGTATTTATTAAATATATATTTATGTATTTTTAATTTTTCAATCAAGTAGACCCTATTGTTTATTGTTTGTTTACATTAATGGGGGTCAGACCAAAAAAATCAAGACCATCAAAACAAACATAAGCACGAAAAAAAATAATAGTTTTTTGGTTAAAAAAACAGCAAATTTATAATAAAGAAAAAAAAAAAAAGAAATCATAGAAAAATCTTAATTTTTACAAGTTAAAAACGGACTAAAGTCATTAATATATTTGAAATAGTTTGATTCTAAAGGCTAATAAAGCACACGGAAGAAATCCAAAGACCTTTTTTAATTTGAATCTATTTGTTTAAAAGCAAATCAGAGTCCAAAACTAAGAATATTTGAAAGTCTGTTTAGTATAATGTCAGACGCCATCCCCGTAGAATATCAGCCCGTTGCCCAAAATTTTGAAGGTCCAAATGATGCTGAAAATTCTAGACTCGAGAATGAACAGCAACAACAGATACCTATTCAAGCTGATGCAGTGGCTGTGAAACAAAAAATGGAGGAAATGGAACAAGAAGCGGCCAAATTGAGAGATCTTCATTCCAAAATGTCAGCTGAAGCAGAAGCAGCCAACGATGAAGAAAAAAAAGATATTGATTCTAGATCTATTTACATTGGTAATGTTGATTATAGTACCACGCCTCAAGAACTTCAAGTGTTATTCTCTGAAAGTGGTGTAGTTAATAGAGTCACAATTATGACAAATAAATTCACTCAGCAGCCAAAAGGTTTTGCTTATTTAGAATTTTCCGACGTCGATGCTGTTAATAAAGCTGTTGCAACACAGGACGGTGTCTTATTTAAAGACCGTCCGTTGAAAGTAAGTGCTAAGAGAACAAATGTTCCTGGTTTCAGTACTACCAATAGAGGACGTGGTGGACGTGGTGGACGTGGTGGACGTGGTATGTTTAGAGGTAGAGGACTTTTTAGAGGAGCTAGAGGAAGAGGTGGAAGAGGTGGTATGAGAGGCGCAGCTCCAAGATTTGCACCTTATTAAAAAACTACATTAAAAGGTAAAGTTATCTGTTGGGTTGATATATTTTTATAAGGAGTCAATTATTGTTAAAAACTTAGGGATTAATTTATATATTGAGATTAGTAGAAATAAAAATTTTGATGTTATAAAAAAAAGAATAAAAAAAAGAATGAAAAAAAAGAATAAAAAAAATAAGAAAAAAGACTCGTTATTTATTAGTATCGGTTGATTTTTGGTATATTAGAACATCGTTACGTAGCGGAGTAAAGTTGATAAAAGCTAATAGAAAAATAAAGTATATAATGGTCGACCTAAATTTACCAAAGTTGTTGCTTTGCAAAAATTTGAGTACGGCATAAGCTAATCTTTTTTTTTTTTTTTCAAAAATTGCTAACTTGCAAAAAAAATGAAGGGGAAAAAAAAAATGCGAGAAAAGATATATCAATAATCTCCTATTCCTGATTAAAATCGCGGACGTATCGAGAAACTTGCGTAATACCATCATTTTCTAATCCATTTATAACTCCCGCAATATCTTCTTTCTTCATTTTTTGCTCAAATTTGAATTTACTCTGAATTTCAACTATTTCCACTTCTAATCCTATAATGGCTTTTTGTAATATATTTAAATAATTCTCTGGAGCTTCATCAACTTGCCAAGGTTCATCTCTTTTCGCTTCATTTTGATTTGTGAAATTAGTTAACTGCTTTCTAACCCATTGAGGATCATCAATAAGTTTCGATTTCCCTCTAATATGAACAGATGCAAAATCCCAAGTCGGTACATATTTATGAGTTTCATGCTTCCCGGGATAATACGAAGGGGATATATATGAATCATGAGACTGGAAAATGACTAAGACATTCTGGTTATCAATTAATGATGGTATCTGAGGATTTTTCTTTGCAATATGTGCATGCAAGAATTTTTTACCAGTTTCAGGATTTTCATATAAAAAAAATGGGAAATGATTAGCATATAAACCATCCGGGCCATTGGTAACCACAGTTGCAAGTGGGTATTGCTTGATTATATACTGTTGGTCTTCCCATTTATTAGATAAATATTTATCTGGAATATACATTGAAATGAAATAAGAAAAAAAAAAAACAAAATAAAACAAAATAAAACCCTTAATGATATATGTGCGTAGATAAGAATTTATATTATCATTAAAAACGATGTAAAAATATTAACTCTTTTCTTATAGGGGAATCGTTTATTTTTTTTAAAAGTGACAAATAATTTGCATAATTAATATTTTTTATTATTTTTTTTACTTTTAAATATATAAAAGACAGGTAAATAGCGCTCGCATTAAAATTCCTAATCTAGTAAACAAGAATTGCCCATGTTGCAACAACCGCTATAGTAGCACTCAAGATAATAACCGAAAGAATGAAAATTCTTTCTAATCCTTTGATTTTGCAAAGCTTAAGATAAAATAAACATGGTAAAATAATACATATAGTAAAACAAATAGAAGACCCTAACATACCAATAACTTTATCAAATTCAGGAAACAATATGGCTAAGATAACGAATAAACCATTCACTCCTACTCGTACTAAAAACCTCAAGGTTGCGAAAAAAGAGCTCTTGAAATAAGTATAATCGTCTTTATGTTCAAGTCCAAATAAGACATCCAAGGTCAGAATAATTGGTTTTGCATTCAATGGAGTCTTGGCTAAGGGCACAATACAAATTAAACAAGATATTAATGGATATGACCAAGATGGGAACCCTATAGTAGTTAAAATATTATTAGTGATTTCATTATTGCAATACGTTCCAAACATTAAAAATCCCAAAATTCCCATAGACATGTCAGTTGTTAAACTTGTAGCGTAAGTAGGAATTAAAGTTTTCAGAAATTTGTAAGGATGCCTCATATCAGACTTGAGATTAGGGAAAATTGCATGTCCACCAAATGGAGCCATAAGAATCCCAATGGATAATAAGAAATCAGGCCATGAAAGTGGCCAATTATTAGTTGGCATACTATTAATCAAAGAGCCTGGTTGAGTTTGTTTAATCAATCCAAGAGCGAAAACAAGTATAGTAATTGAAATGGTTGATATAATCCCCAATAAGGAAAAAATTGATAAAATGGGTAATGGTAAAAATGTAAAAGGAGTCAATATCAAAAATGCAATAAACTTAAACGTATCTTTGGTCCAAACTTGATCATCACCTAGTAATGCAAATAAAGAATCACTTAAAAGAACCACTAATGTAACACCAGCGCCAAGTAAATCAATTGAAAATAAAACGGAAATAAGTAATTTGGCAGTTGATCCATAGGCTGCATACCCTAAATCTGCATATGTCATGATTGTGGGATCAGTGTCCATGGCTTTAGATAATAAAGTGGCTGTCCACAAAGTAGTTAACCCACAAGCAGCTAACATTGGTAATCCTAAGACCCATCCTGCTTTCATTATCCCAACTGGTAAGGCCAATAAACCTACACCAATTAAAACATTAATAGAATTGAAAACTGTTTGTGGAGCAGTAGATTGACCTTGAACAACAGTTAAAACTTTCCCATCTGAACCTTCAATTTGACGTAAATTAAATTGTGAAGCTGTCGTCATAGCCAGTACTACCGATTTAAAACTGGCAAATGATTTGGAAGGTAAAATCTTCTTTCCTCCAACTGGGATAGCATTCGTATGCATAGAATTGTTTCTTGATCTGTTAAAAGCAGGATAATCGTCACTATAGAAAACATCGTTGTTACCTGCTGGGAAATTTGTTGACGCAGCATCATTCATAAATATTTGATTCCGATGATTATGATCATGTAAAACAGTGGAAAGCCTTTCTCCTCTTGTAGAAGGGACCATCAAGTCTGTATCATATAACTCATCTTCATCTCCTCCATCTACCGATGTACCATACTGACCACTTGGCAGCGTGAAAAATGACCTCTTCTTATGGATCTCATTATCTATTTTGGAGGCAGTGAAAAATTGAGCTCTAGTAAAAGAAGATGCAAAATTATGAAGAGAATTAGGACCTTTGAAAGATCCAATTGGATTGTCTAAAAAAGTATGAGAAGGCCTTCTCAAAGGCGTTCTTTCATCATCATCATCTGTAAATGACATGTTAGTGATGAGAAAGATGAAAAAGAAGAGGTAAAAAGCTGGAATTTCTATTCTTATCGCGCGCCCGCCCAAATAAATAAATATTGACGATTGTATTTCCTAAATAGTAAGCGCCGCAAATAAACGTAAAGAAGACCTATTCGTTTTTCTAACTTTAGAAGTGGCATTTTTCAAAACTTAACGAGATCTTCATGCTTGATTATGGGAATCACTTTATGGAAAATTTTCATATTATAGTTTCGTTTAAGAAATGTACCTTTTTTTTTTCGACCTCAAGAAAATTTCATTCTCTATATAACAAAATTTTTTCTGTTAGTTTCATTTCCACAACATACTCATTTTGTTCGTGAAACGTTTGCTCTTTTGTTTTTATGTATTTGAAAAATAAATATTCAAATTTAAATTTCAATTTTAAATTCAATTAAACAATATATTATTTTATTTTATTTCATTTTATATAATTAAATATTTATTTTTCTCGATTCATTTTTGGCCATTCTGCTTCCTACATTCTGACATACATCACCTTATCTGAGATAGAATCTTTAAATAGACCCAAAATGTCGTTCAAACAGATCATATCGGATTGTTTCCGAATACTATTTATCAAATCAAAACTCTCAGTACGACAGAAATGGATCTTGGGACTTTTAAACTTGTCGCTGGTGGTTATATTTTGGGTTTTATCTTCTTTTCTTGTGAGTGATTTATTTGAAGACAATACATGGAGGAAACCATTCTTTATGACATACTTAAATACTGGATGCTTTATGTTTTATCTCATTCCATATTTGATATCCGAAAAGCAGAGCTTATCCGAGTTCTACGACGCTTTAATTATAGACTATCACGAGGCAAATGTACATTTATCTCCACTTGCAACAGAAAACCATCAACAATATGGATCTCATAATGTATCCGAAGATGAAGATTTTAACTTCCCAGCAACTTCTACTACCAGTGTCACTGCTTCATTAAATACAAAAGTTGGACTTTATGAAACAGTCAAGTTATCCTCTCAATTTGCAGTTTTATGGTTTTCTGCAAATTTGGTTACCAATGCCTCTTTATCTTATACACTGGTGGCATCTCAAACAATTCTTTCTACTACATCATCATTTTTCACTTTATTAGTGGGGTTCTTGTGTAGTGTAGAAAAAATCAATATTAATAAAGTTATTGGTTTGATTTTGTCATTCATGGGCGTTGTAATTGTGACGGAAATTGATTCAAATGATCCTCCAGCTCAAAATTCTCCAATGATGACTATTTTCGGTAATACTTTGGCTCTTTCTGGAGCTCTTTTTTACGGGATTTATACTATTTTACTCAAGAGGAAAGTAATGATCCCCAATTCGAATATGGAACGTGAATTAAACGCACATTTGTTTTTTGCATTTGTTGGTATTTTCACCATAATTTTACTTTTCCCAATACTTATTATCTTGCATTTCACCGGACTTGAAACTTTACAATTACCACCAACTTTATATGCATTTGGTTTATTCTGTATTAACATATTAATAACTTTCATTTCGGATCTTTGCTGGTGTAAAGCCGTTTTATTGACAAGTCCATTAACTGTAACTGTTGGACTTTCAATGACTATCCCATTAGCTATGATTGGAGATTGGCTTATAAAAGGATTCCATGTAAATTTTCTATACTTATTGGGCGCTATAATTGTTACAATCGGGTTTATGATTATTAATAAAGATGAAGAAGAAGATTTTGTTCGTCGTGGACAAGATTAACGTAATATATGCAATAGTAATTTAATTAGTACAATCATATTTGTAGTGAATGTAGCAATTAAGACAAAAGGAAAGGAAAAAAGCTAATAATTATAAAAAAAAAAAAAATAAAAATTTATAAAGAATTCTACTACATAATTACCTTAAAAATAAAATATAATAATAATAATAATAATAATAATAAACTTCGAGACAACCTAAACAATCCTATCATTTTGAATTCTTGTTGTCTTCTTATCACCTCCCATTCCTCATCAAATGTTTCATTTAGTCTTATGGCTAGCAATTGTTCTTGGGGTAAATGCTTTGGCTTCTCAACGGGCAATAGAATTGACGGATTTATCTTTACAATCACCGGATAAAATTATACATATTACCAATAGCGATTATTCGTTACTTTTCGATCGATCACAAGAGGTAAGAGATTATTGGACCTTTTTAATCTTAACCACCACAGACAAGAAACATGGATGCTTACCATGTACCAAACTTCAAGATGTTTTCCAAACTGTGGCAAATTCTTGGTTTCATGACTATTCTAATACCCACTCTTTATTTTTCGCTGTTGTAGATTTAATTGATGCCTCTAATATGGGCATCTTCCAAGAATTGAACTTAGAAACAGCTCCTCATATTTGGCTTATCCCACCGGAAAAAAATAAAAGTGAAGTTCAAACAGCTCTGTTGAAACACCTCCCAAGATTCATTTATAAAGCCCCTCTAGATGATTCCCACGGCCAAGCTTTACAAATGGCACAATTTTTATCTGAAAATGTTCAAAAAAGTATAATTGTTAGAGAAGGTAATCAATTGCTTTCGTTCCTTAAAACTTTTGGTATTACCCTTGGACTGATAATACTCTTTAAAAAAAGAGGTCCTAAATTTGTCAAAAATTTACGGAAAAAAAATGCTTATGAAGTCATTACAATGATATTATTACTTCTGTTTATTTGTGGTTACTCTTTCACTATGATTCAGGGGACTCCATTCATAGCCAAAAATGATAAAAATGAACCGATTTACATTTCTGGTGGTCAATTCTATCAATTTGGAATTGAAGTTGTAATTGTTGGTTCTAATTATTTGGCCTTGGCAGCAAGTTTAGTAAGTTTAATTTATATTGGAAATTATAATGTTAATGAAAAACTGAAGGTTCCCAGTGAAAAATTAAAATTTTGGCTTATTTTTGCAAATGCAACCATTACTTACCTATTATATTCCAGTTTGACTAGTTTATTCTTGAGAAAAAATCATGATTATCCATATTACCTTTCTAAATTGTTTTAATCATACACAGATAGATTTTTTTATATACATATACATATAGACGTATATATATATATAGATATAGATATATATAGATATATATAGATATATAAAATAAAAGTTTAATTTACATTCTCAGAATCTCAAAATTTTTCAATATTAACAAGTTTTCTTTAATTTATTCAGCAACCAATGTCAACTAAAAAAAGATTAATAACGGATTTCTTTGCGCAAACAAAGGCACAAAAGACTAAAAGTACATCCAAGCCTACCGTGAATCACAGTCTGACCGAAAACACCCAATCGATTAATGACGAAGAAAAGAAAATTCTTCAACCTAAGGAAAGCGCGTCTTCAATTTCAACTGCAACATTCAACAACTTTGATAAGGAGAAATGGCTATCAACATTGAATGAAGAACAACGCGAATTACTCGATCTCGAAATCAGAACTTTAGATATATCTTGGTTATCATATTTACATAAGACGTTAACGAAACCTTATTTCCTTGAATTAAAAAAATTTCTCAAACTGCAACATGGCAAAGTAGTCTTCCCTCCAGAAAAGGATATTTATTCGTGGTCAAGATTGACTCCTTTACCAAAAGTAAGATGCTTAATATTGGGCCAAGATCCTTATCATAATTATAATCAAGCTCATGGGTTGGCATTTTCAGTACTTGAACCTACAAGACCCCCTCCATCTTTAGTAAATATCTATAAAGCACTCAAAATCGATTATCCAAATTTTGAAATACCTGAATTTGAATCTTTGAAACGTTTAGGTACACCTGGCGGAGGAAACTTGACAAAATGGGCGGAACGAGGTGTACTAATGCTTAATACGTGCTTGACTGTGGAAGCGCACAAAGCAAATAGTCATGCTAATCAAGGTTGGGAAACATTTACCGAAGAAGTTCTTAGGGTAGCATTTGAATATCACTCTAAAAAATCGGGTTTTGTAGTTATGGCATGGGGTTCACCAGCACAGAAAAGAATTCAAAAATTATCTTTTGATCTGTCTAAATTTCTCATCTTGAAATCTGTACATCCACTGCCATTATCAGCACATAGAGGCTTTTTCGATGCTCATGTTTTCAAAAAATGCAACGACTGGTTACAGAAAAAAGGCCAGAAAAGAATTGATTGGGGTGTCATGAAAGATAATGTAGTCTTATGATATTTAAACATTTAAATAAACATTTATTTATTTAATTTATATATATATATATATGTATATGTATAGATTTATGCAAATCCAAATCCTTCACTTTCATTCATTGCCTTTAAAAGGTACTTTCTTAAATCTTCATATGTTTCGTACGCTGGCAAGATAATTTGATTAAAGCAAGTATGCAGTTGAGGTAATCTATCAGTGGCTCCATAATCTCTATGAATTTGAAATTTAGTAGGCCCATTAGATCCGGGAAGTTCTTTGAAACCATTCAATGGGACTTTCAGTGATCCAGTTGCAAATTGTAACAACCTAGCTCTTTCATCAACATTAAACAGCCTTATTGCTCTCCAAAACCATTGAACTTGAGGAGATGAACTAGAATAGTTGACATAAGTTGTGTTTGCCTTCCAGTCATCAACATCAATATCTGGTAATCCCAGAATTAATAGTTCAATTTCTTGTTCATCAAAAATTGAAACTAATTTTTGAGGAATCACTTCATGGAATCCTATCAAGAAGTTCTCCATTTGGTCTGCCACTGAAGTTTGCAATTTATATTCCACAACTTTTTTAACATACTCCTGTTTGTTTTCTTCTGTTACAGGAATATTCCGACCATCTGGAATAAGATCTATAATTTTATGTTCACCATAATCATCCGTTTCAATTGAAAAATCTTCAGTTAAAATATCAGTGATATCATTTTCTAAGATCCAAGTTAACGATTTGGAATACTCTAAATCTAAGGATTCCATATCTTTCAATGAAACAGGTTTATTAAGAATTCTCTTATATACAGCACGACTGAAATGACAATCTAAAAAGACTCGATCATGGATAGCTTTAGCAATAATTCTTCCAATGAACTTGAAAAATGATAGATGCTCTGCATTAACATACAGTGTACGATTAGGGTGGAAAGTTGTTTCATCCAGAGAAACTGGGGTAAACAAAGCATAATCAGGATTAAACATTTGCCTGGCCAATACATGGAACCATTCTCTAGTAACACCACCTGCATCCACACCTTCTTCACCTTTGAATTCAATCTCTAATTTGGATAACCCAAATTCTTTACCAGATTTGAAATACAAAGCTCTATATGAATCAAGGAATACTTGATCTCGTTTAACTGTAATTGCCATTGTATTCTCAGGTTCATTTTCCTCATTTTTATCCAATTGACCATAAAAGTAATTTGCTTTATTGTCAAATTCTAAAATACTTGAATTACGAACTAAAATACCAAATGGCCCATTCAATAGGTTAGGATTAGTCTTAACCATTTTATTGAGTACATTTTTGTGCTCATTGGTAAAATTGAAAAACATGTTTTCTATACGTTCTCTAGTAACATTAATTTTTTTAGAATCTGAATCATTTTGCTTAGTTTCCTTCTCTTTCAATAATTTCAGTTGCTTACAAACAATCATCAAGGATTCGATAAGTGGTAATAAAGCCGAAGAAGCATCAGAATTGTCATCACCTAAAGCTTTCAATATATCACTTAAGGCATCCCAAAGTGTTCCAAGGGTAAGCCTCTTGTAAGACTCTGTAAGTTTTTCAATGGAATCATCCTTTGAATCGTCCTCAAAACCTTCTAACATATAATCTAACGCAGTTAACACTCTTAAAAGTTTAGATTGGTCTGAAATTAAAACTTCAGTAAAAAGAGTATTTTCATCACCTTTTTGATTTTTCAACTCTTTAATAATTTCATTTAACTTGGTAAGTAAGTTTTTACTAAGCAGCATTGTTTCATCCATTAATACTTGAGTCAAACTTCGTTCGACGCCTTCTAAATACGAAAGATTTTGCATGGCAGATATGGTTGTTGTGAAAACAGTCTTGGGGCAGTTATTACTAACTAAAATCTTAACTATCTTACCCAAAACTTCAACTGGAATTTGAGGTGGGGTAAAAGGTATCGATTTATTCAGTTTCAAAACTTTAAGCGGTCTTGTCGATATAGATAAAACCAATGACAATATGTCCATAAATGGTTCGCCAATAATGGAATCGTGATCAAGAAAGTTCAACAAATCATTGATTGGGAATCCTTTTTCCTTTTTATAATTTTCGTGTTCAGTTAAAATATAATATCTCAAATGCACTGATTTTTCAAGTAAGTGATGTATTGTTTCAATGGTCTGGTAACCTACAATCATTGCAGTTGAACCTAAAGGAAATTGGTTAATCAATTTTTTCTTTTTCTCTTGACTTGCACGCGCTCTGCAAGTAAATTGACAAAATGTTCTTTCAATGGCTTTTTGTGATTCTAGTCCTTCTTGTAAGACACCTAGAAGCATTGCCATAGTTTCACCCCTGCTTTGCTTTGAGCGACAGATGTACTCTAGAGCTTCATGAATGGTTTTTCTTTTGCTCATAGATTGAGGAATGAACAATAATCTTACAATTGCTGCAATTCCATTTTTGTCAAGAATTGGGGTGAAAAAAGTGCTCTTTGGTATCTTCGAATCACCCAGCTTTTCTTCGCTTTTATCTTCACCATTTTCATTTTCTTCTTCATCTTCTTCATCATCTTCATCGCTTTCATCTTCGCTATCTGCACTGAATACTTGAAAGCGCCTTGCCAACTGTTCTTGTTCTAAAATCTCATTTCTTATAACATCTGGTAACACATCAAGAAAATCAGGATCAATTTCTCTGATTTCGTCAGCATTACTTGAACTTGCTTGTGCGCGACGCTCACGAATATGTTGTGTAAATACTTCAAGTCTCATATCTTCTGGTAAAGCTTCAAAAAATTCCGGGTCAATATCCGTTCCCAGTATATCAACATCTCGATCACCAATTCTAACATAAACAGGTTCTGAAGAAGAGCCTGAAGTGCCAGTACTTGCAGCTCTTTCTTCTTCTGCCTTTTCTTTTCTTTTCTTTATTTCTTCCTCACGGCGCTTTAATTTTTCTTCACGTTTTTTGCGTAACTCCAATTCCTTTTCTTTTTTCTTTTGATATACTTTAATAGAATCAGCTGCAATTCTATTAACAATCTTTGTAGCCGTAATGGAAAAAAAGCTTGAATCTACTTCAAATAATCTGTGATAATCATTCCATCTTTCACATGCCAGTTTGATTAAAATTTCAGATCCAGCAAACTGTCTATCAACGTATTTAATATACTTTGGAGAAAGAAGTAACATTAAGCGATCAGCTTGACTAGGCCTGAAAGAAATTGCTTCTCTAAAAGATGAGTAAATGTCGGAAGGATTCATATGCCTCATCGAATCCAAGGGTGAATATTCATATTCATCAACTTGATATTCATCGTTCATATGGGGGACATTTTCATAATGACTTCTATCTTCGCTATCTTCTTCAAGTACTTCAACATTACCAAATATTGTGTTAGGAAGCGTAATTGTACGTACCAGATTTCTACGTTCGCTGGGTCTTCTGGTTGAGGCCTCACGGTTCCCCATTTCAGGCTCACTGTCTTCAAACTGTTCGATCCAGCCATCTAATTCACCTTCTGAATAGTCACTTACATCCTCATCTTCAAATTCATACAAAGAATCATTTGAATCATAAGCTTCTTCATCATTTGAATCTGAAAAAACCTCAAAACTTCCATTCCCAATGTCTATACCACCAATCAATTCAATGTCAGATCCACTATCAAGAGATTCATCCATACTAACCTCATCGTTCAAATTATTTTCTTCTATATCATCATTATCTTCTCCTTCTTCTGCTCCTTCTTCTTCTTCTTCTTCTTCTTCTTCTTCTATATCATCGTCTCCATCTTCATCATTGCTTCCGTCACCAATGTTCTGATCATCTATAACATCTACATCAATTAGATCATCAAGTTCGTTTTCAAATTCATACTCATCATCAGTAACATCTTCCACGTCATATTCATCGTCAAAATCATACATACCCAAAGTGGAATTACGGAACAAATCAGGTGCCTCTTCTTCATCATCCAGAAGTGGAATATCTTCATCTTCATCTTCCTTATCTCCTTGGAATTCATCTGCAAATTGTTGCAGATATTTCAGTTTGATTTCACCTAATAGTATAAGAGGACGTAAACTAAGATTACTGATTGAAGATATCTCATTCATATTGAGATCAAACTGAGATATCATTGTTGAAATATGAGCTGGTAATCCCTTCTCTATAAAGATTTTGGCCAAGTAAAACAAATCATACTTGGTGGATTCTGAGTCAAAAACAGGTCCCAAAACGGCATGGAAACTTTTCAGTAATAAAGCAGTAATTAAATCTAAAACACCCATGTATCTTGAAGTTCTAAGTTTAAAAGAAACATTTGAATCAGTAGCTTCTTTTATAATCTTTAGAACGACGTCAAAGAAAAATCGGCATGTGAAAGCCATATCTGGATCTTGTTTCGATTGATTTGGTTTGTTAATTCTGTCTAATACTGGTGTGCTTAGTAAAGATAAAATGGTTAGCTTGGCAAGCCATGCAATTGATTTTGTCACTGCATTTTGTTTACCTTCAAAATGATTAGCATTAATCAACTGATGAATAACAAAATTTAAAGCGGTACCTCGAGGCTTGGTGGCATCACCGTTTGATTTCTTAGTAAAAGTGAGAAACTCCAATTTTGCTTGCTTATAGGAAGAAAGAAGCTCTATAATTGAAGTTAATAAATAAACAATAGTTTGAGCATTTTTATTCAAGCCAGAAACAGGGTATCCACTTTCGAAAGAATCTGTAGATTCAAGGGTACTCCAGTCTTTCTTAGCAGTTTCCATAAGAAGATTTAATAACAAACTCATAATTCCAGTAGTCTTTGTTGAATCCAGCGCTGGTTTGTCACTCATTTCAATGTCTTCCAGAGTATTACCTTCTTCCTTGTCCTTTTTCGCTTTTTTGACCTTGTATGACATTATATCTCTAATAGTAATACCATCAAAATTGTCGATATTGATTTCCAGCGATAAAACATCAACAAATATATCATTGTTTCTTCTTGCCAAATATACCAAGTTTGATACCATCCCATTCAAAGAAAGTTCTTTATCACCTACCTCCTTTAAATAGGCTGATACTTCTGCACTCATAATGTTAAATACAATCTCATCCAGCTCATAACATTTATGTAATAATATGGTCAAATGACTCTGAAATTTCAAAACATCTTCAATTGGATTCAATTCACCATCAAAAGTCGTACCAAATTTTATCAAATCCTTAAGTAATGGTGACACGCGAATTGCTTCCATTTTAGTCTTTTCTTGTGAGAACACCAACAAAATTTTGACAATTTCATTGCATATCTTGACGTCGGTGATGTTCTTCATACTCAAAATTTTGTTCAAAAGCGAATCGGAATTTTCATCACTGATTTCCAGAGAATGATTAATAACTTTGTCTGAAAGAACATAACTCAGAGATTCAGGCTCAAGGGAAAACTTATACAGAATGCATTGACTCATCACAGGTAATGCATTTGCAAGCCATTTTAAATCAGATCCGTTTGGATCTATCTCTGGAATAAGAATATTGACAAATTTCTGGCTAATGCTATCGTAGTTGCTGTCTTTAGCCAATATAGAGAATAAATATATTAAAGAATTTTTCTCGTCAATATTTTTACTATTATTTTGAATAGATGCAAGCACATTCTCCATAAACAATGGCCTTGCTTTCTTATTATATCTAAATGTACATGCTATTGCTGGGGCAACTAACGGTGCCTTAGTGGCGAGGTTTTGCAAATCATTCATAATAGTGTTTCTGAATCTTTCTGTAAGTGTATCAATTTCTTTCTCTGTAAAGACATACTCATTTTTGATATTTCTTATATCCTCTATTTCTTGTTTAAGAGGACCTTTTACAGTTTCCCATTTATTTTTCATAAATTCAAGTGACCCATTAAAAGATTGGCTTTCCATTTCTGAACCGTTAACTCTATGATCAAAAAATCTTACCCATTCCTCATTAGTAATATTGAGGTGTTTTAACTTTCTGACAAGTTCTATTGGAGGTCTAACTGTTCTTTCCATAAGTGGAATATATTTTGTTGCTGGTTCTAGAGTCATTTTCAAAACATTTTCTATTATTTTGACCAAATTCATTAAGGGTTTTTTAGATAACCCATAACAGTCAAGATAAATGTTAATAAATTTGATACTATGTGCACGAATTTGATCAAGCATTGAACTTCGTACATCGTGTGAAGGATTTTCATAGCCAATACTGTAAATAACATGTGGATCTGGGAAATTAATATTAGCTTCGTTTGAAACTTTGGCCATTATCAAACTGATATCTTCAAGAAGTTTCAAGTTGTCGTCATCATCATGATTCTCTTTAAGAATAGAAACACTTTGCTGTGCCCAATCACGTAATACATTAAATAATCCATTTTGAATAAATGACATCAAAGTTTTGTGTGGAACAGTGTCATTGGACTTAGATGGAAATAAAATCAGCATGATATCAAGAATGAGCTTCTGTTTATGAATTATATCAACACAATTCTTACATAATGCCGTAAAATGAAATGCAAAATCCTGAAAAAGTTCTATAGTACCCCTGATATACGTTGGTCTAGACTGATAGTGTGATTCTAAGTATTTGAACAGTTGAAAAATTGAAATACAATAGACTTGTAATCTGCTTGTTAAGACTCTTATAGGTAATACATTCTTGGTCAACATATCAATTTGTTCAAATTTTTCACTTTCTGCAGTCGAATATTCAATATTTAATAAACTACCAAAAGACGTTGGAACCTCGGTCGGATTTCTGGATCTAATTTCAATCTCATCTAAGCTACACCTATTGTATAACTTAAATAAATCATCTAAAAATGATTTATTTTCACCAATTAACTGAAATAAGAATTCTAAGTGATGAACAAATAAATAGTTTGATCTTAAGTAAACTTGTTGAAAAACATGTAATATGGATGAAAGTATATTGAGATCTTGTAATATTTCACGAGTTTTCGTAGTTGAGTCCTTGAATTCGTCCAATGACAATTTTTCATTGCTATTCAAAAATGCCTGAATATTTTCACTTTTTAAACGGTTCACTATTTCCTTAACAAAATCATCTATAATATGAGGATATAATCCATTTGAATCAAATGTTCGGATTACACTCAACCATTCTAAAATTCTATCCTTGTGGCCGTCTCGAGACACAAAATTCAATGGGGCTTTTGGTAAAAGAACCAATTTCATCCAACTTTCAAATGGTACAGAATAATCAGATTGATCTGGCTGGATGTCATGGTCAATCATGAAAGTTATAAAGGTGTTGAAAAGATACAATAAATATTTACCTTCCCAGATACGTCGATTTATTTCTTGTTCAGTTGGATTAGTGGCACTCAAAAATGGGCTCTTCAAACCATAGAATTGAACACCAGGAAATTTTTCATTTACGCAGTCACCAATGTTTGAAACTAAATCTTTCATTTCAGAATTGATTACTGGACGCATTTCTGGCTGGTGTTTACGAAGGTCATCAATGTTGCGAGCTAATTGTAGTGCTTCATCATTATCCAGGCAAATTCTTGCAATATCAGGATCATAAAATATTCGGAAGAATAATTTAATAGTATCCTTTGCAACAAGTTTTTCAATTCCAACTTTATTCAAGCAAATGGCAGAAAGAACATCAGATATCGGGAGTATAATATTAGCCAGTGGTAGAAGAAATTTGTGGTAGTTATCCAAAATTGTATCGATGACACCTGCTTCATTAAAAATGGAGAATGCAGTAGGTTCATTATGTAATGTATGGTGAACGCAGTATATTGTGAGTCCCACAATGTCTGGTCCAAAAATATTGGAATTGTTGAAGATTTGGTTGAACAGACCAAGTAATGGCAGATCAAATAAATTACGAAGTCTATCACCAGCGTCCAGTTTGATCAAATGTAAGACTAGTTCTAAAAGGTTACCAATGTATAAGGATTGTTTGAATGATATGGAACCGTAAGTATATACATCTTTTGGTGGGCCACCTTGATATTCGGGATGGTCTATTGAGAATTGGACTTCACGAAGAATGGTTTCAATAATTAGTTTAAAACCACCAAGTTCAATTAATTCATCTAATAAGTAATCATGATTTTCTAAGAGACTTGTAGTCAAGCTAATGACACCTGATACAATTCTATTTTGAGATGTTTTGAGATTGAAAAAACTCAAAAATACTTCTAAAAGTTTGCCAACTGCCAATCTGGATACAGACGTACTATGTGATATTATTAAATTCTCCACAGTTTCAAAAAAATGAATTATTGATGATAATGGATATTTCAAATAACCCTGTTCAACATCCTTTTGCAATTTCTTCAAGATCTGAAAAAGGGATCCATGAGACATATTAGCACCCAAAGATCTAACAAGATCTGGCCATGCATCCAAATCCCTGGATATTTTTGAAATAGTTCTCATTGCTCCGTAATAAAGTTCAGAGCTCACTTTACTAGAGTTTTCTGGTAAAATGATATCAACAATGCTCAGGAGTAAATATGGTTGACGTTCAGAAAGTTGCAGATCGATAAATTCAGAATCGCAAAAACGGGTAATATAAGATACAGCATAGAATTTCATCATCAAAAGTTTGGATCTAAAACTCAAGATTTCAGGACCATTTCTGACAAAAGACTTTGCTCTGTTTATTTGAAGGCAGAATTCAAAGTAAAATTTACTAGGAATATTTGATTTCTCAACAATTTCTGTTAAAGATAATTTTTTAACTATCTTCGGTGATAAATGAACGGTGCATATTCCTTCTTTGAAATCTTCCTTGTTATCTTTGCCACTTTTTTGTTTATCCTTTTCATGTTTATTGTTATTGGTATTGGTATTGTTATTGGTATTGGTATTGGTATTGGTATTGTTACTAGTCTTGTTGTTGTTAACTTTTTCTCCTTTTTCCTCTTTAGCCTTTTTTGGCTTTTTCTTTTTATTTAGTTGTTTGAGTTCTTCTAGTTCTCGATAATACTTGAAATTTATTTCACTCCATTTTTTGGGAATATCTGGCGAAAAAATATCTAAAAAGGAAGTATTTTCTTGCATGTCTTGAGGAGGATAAAATTCAGCAACTTTCACAACTTTCTCGATATCCAATTTATCGGATGCTTGATTGCTGAAAAGAACACACAAATCAAGAGTAGCCAATTGAATATCAATATTGTACAGGTTTAACAAGTTGTTCAAGTTGAGACTAAAATCGGACAATTCACAGTTTTCAATCAAGTATTTTAAGAATTGGAGACATGTAACGATCTCTTTAACATCTGCCTCAGCAACCTTCATTGGTTTGGGGGTTTCATCATTCCAATTGTATTTTTGAGCATATTCATCAATAATACATTGAATTCTATCGGTAACCCCTTTCCAGTGCTTTAAATCTGACCTTGGACGATCCCATTCAGGAATAGTAAGACTATTGATAAAATCTGATCGGGAAGCATCTTCTAACAGTTTAATAGATTGCTTCAAATGTGGATGGAGATCCCAATCATTATCTTCGGACATTCTTATTGTTTATGAGCTTTATGACAAATAAATTATCGGTACACAATTAGTTTGATTACTTTCTTGCCACCGGAATTAATTTGGAGGGGGGAGTTTTTCTATAAATGCAGAGCAAGAAAATAATTATATATGTTAATATACAACTTTATATACATGATTTCAAAAATCTTGTAGAAAAATATGTAAAAAAAAAAAAAGACTACAGTATGCGCATGACATTCTAATGATACAGCATACAAGAGAACATGATGTAATAGCAAATTTGTAATAATTCCCAATTCTTTTACAATGTAGTTTGGATAGGATATTGAAGATTTTTTTTGTTTATAGTTTTTTCTTCAATCCAAACAATATAATACCTTTAATTATGAAATAGATACCAAAGCCCTTTTAGTTTTATTAATTGTTTATGACGTTGTTTTAAAAGTTTAATTCACATACACAAAATAAAAAAAATAATAATTATATATAACCTAGTTGGAGATTTAATTTTAAAAAATATTTGCGTATATTTCCAAATCCACTTAGATCAAGTATGAGAAATTAACTTTGTTTTTTCTCCATTGTTTATCTATTTTCAACCCCTTATAATAACTTTATCAAAAGTCATGAGCCGGAGGTCCAGATCGCTGGCCACTGATGCTCAGAAAAGAATATCAAGATATATACTTGATTGTGATGTGAAGACTGCAAGAGATAACGACGTTGATGATTCAACGAAAAGATTTAAGTACTTATTACAATTAACCAGTATTTTTCGCTATTTTATTGATATCAACGCATCTAGAGATCCACATTTCAAAAAACTCATTAAGCATATAGATACTGAGACCTCATTTGAAGACCTATCAGCTAAAAAGAAAGGAGGTAAGCGAAGAAAGACAGAAAAAGAAGAAGATGCAGAACTCCTCCAAGACGAAGAACATGTTGATGATGATGACAATAAAACTACCATTCTCACTGAATCACCATCTTATATCCATGGGGTTCTTCGAGAATATCAGATTCAAGGTTTGAACTGGTTAATATCCTTATATAAAAACAGATTGAGTGGGATTTTAGCCGATGAAATGGGTTTGGGTAAAACTTTACAAACCATATCATTCTTAGGTTATCTCCGTAATGTAGAACACATAGATGGCCCTTTTATTATCATTGTACCCAAATCTACTTTAGATAACTGGAGAAGAGAATTTGCTAAATGGACCCCGGAAGTTAATGTATGTGTTTTGCAAGGTAATAAAGAAGAAAGACAAAATATAATTCAGGACACTTTGCTTCAAGCAAAATTTGACGTGTTGATCACGTCTTTTGAAATTGTTATCCGTGAAAAATCCCAATTGAAGAAATTAAAATGGGAGTATATAATTGTTGATGAAGCTCATAGGCTTAAAAATGAAGACTCATCTTTATCCCAAATAATCAGACTATTCTATTCTAGAAACAGATTATTGATCACTGGTACACCTTTACAGAACAATTTACATGAATTATGGGCGTTGTTGAACTTTCTATTGCCTGATGTGTTTGGGGACTCTGAAGTATTTAGTGAATGGTTTGACAATCAAGGTAACAAAAATGATAACGATGAAAAATCGTCAAATCAAGATCAAGACAAAGTGATACAACAATTACATCAAATTTTATCACCTTTTCTACTCCGTAGAGTTAAATCTGATGTGGAAAAATCCCTTTTACCTAAAATTGAAACAAATGTGTACATTGGAATGACTGATATGCAAATTCAATGGTATAAGAAATTATTAGAAAAAGATATAAACGCAGTTAATGGTGTTATTGGTAAAAGAGAAGGGAAAACAAGATTATTAAATATTGTTATGCAATTGCGTAAATGTTGTAACCATCCTTATTTATTTGATGGGGCTGAACCAGGACCTCCATTTACTACTGATGAGCATTTGGTTTTCAATTCTGGCAAAATGATCATCTTAGATAAAATGTTGCAGAAATTTAAAAAAGAAGGCTCGAGAGTGCTCATCTTTTCTCAAATGTCAAGATTATTAGATATTCTTGAAGATTATTGCTATTTAAGAGATTTTGAATACTGCAGAATTGATGGATCCACTAGTCATGAGGATAGAATAGAAGCAATTGATCTGTATAATGCAGAAGATCTGGATAAGTTTTTATTCCTATTAACAACAAGATCTGGTGGATTGGGAATAAATCTCACAAGTGCCGATATTGTTATATTATACGATTCAGACTGGAACCCTCAGGCAGATTTACAAGCTATGGATAGAGCTCATCGTATTGGGCAAAAAAAGCAAGTTAAAGTCTTCAGATTTATTACGGAGAATGCAATTGAAGAAAAAGTTTTAGAAAGAGCAGCACAAAAATTAAGATTGGATCAATTGGTTATTCAACAAGGCCGACAATCAAATACAAACACTAGCATTGGAAACTCGAAGGATGATTTACTAGGAATGATTCAACATGGTGCTCAAAAAGTTTTCGAAACCCAACCTAATTCTTCTTCTATTTTAGATGTGGATATTGACGAAATATTAGCAAGAGGCGCAGAAAAGACTGCTAATCTAAATGCCAAATTTAATAAACTAGGGCTTGATGATTTGCATAATTTTTCATTTGATTCTTCAACTTATGAATGGAATGGCCAAAACTTTGCTAAAAAAGACACAAATAATAATGGCTTTACGTGGATTAATCCTTCCAAAAGAGAACGAAAAGAAGCCACTTACTCGGTGGACAATTATTATAAGGATGTATTAAAATCCACATATAATACTTCAAATGCGAAGAATGCATCACTTATACGGCCTCGAGCTCCTAAACACTATAATATTCAGGATCATCAATTTTTTCCTGAAGGTCTAGCAGATCTTCTAGAAAGAGAGCAATTAGCATATAAAAAATCTATTGGATATAAATATTCTTTAGAAGAATTTGGTGATAGTGATGAAGAATTCTTAGCTGAAGAATACAAGAGTGAAAATAGCAGAGAGGAAAAGCGAGACGCTCACCAAAAGAAGTTAAAAGATGTAGTACCTTTGACTGAAGAAGAAATAGAGTTAAAAAATAAATTACTAGCTGAGAGCTTTCATTCTTGGACAAGAAGAGATTTTACAAATTTTGTTCACGGATCCGCGAAATATGGACGTGACTCTTATAAGCAAATTGCAAATTCTATGGGGAACAAATCAGTTGAAGAAGTTGAAAGGTATCTGAAAAAGTTTTGGAAGGATTATAAGTTGATTGAAGGTTATGATAAATATATAACACAGATTGAAAACAGTGAGAAGAAACTGGCAAAATTACAGTATCAAATGCAATTACTCTCCACAAAATTAGAAAATTTGAAGCATCCTATAGAAGATTTAAAAATACATTACCCTCCGAATAACTCAAAACGAGTTTACTCCAAAGCCGAAGATAGATTCATACTAAATTCGGTATTCAAACACGGTATCTTTTGTGAAAATCTTCATGAAAAGATTAAAGAAGACATTATGGAGAGTGATTTGTTTAAATTCGACTGGTTCATCTTGTCCAGAACTCCTCAAGAAATTTCTAGAAGGATAAATACATTGTTGCTTGCGATAACTAGAGAAGTAAATGGTCCTCCAGCCACTAAGAAAAAGGGTAGTAAAAATGGTACAACTTCAGCTGCCAGTTCAAGGCCTGGATCTCATGAACCCACTTCAAATGGCCAAAAACGATCTCTTGAAATTAAAAAAGAATCAATTGATAAGAAAAAAAAATTAAATTGATTAGTGGGCAGTATTGTGTATTACTCAAATATAGCTTTTCATAAATATTCTGGACAGATATTTTCTTGCACTGTAGATATAAAATAGGGTACTTTGTTAGCGGTCCAACTCACTGACATGTAATCACTCATTTCATGTTTTTCAACCTTGAAAAAGTCAAAAATTACTTTTTCACCTGTTGACTTATATCTAGGTCTGATGAAATTTCTCAAACTAATGATTTTAGTTCCTGGTTTAAGCCCGTACAAAAGGCGGCCAACCTCTGCATTGAGATTGGCATCAAACAAAAAGTTATTTACAATAATAACATCGCAATCAATAATCTCCTCTTTAACTTTTGGATTATCAACAAAACTTTGGTTCAAAACCCAAGAAAACTGAAGTTGCTTAAGGCCAAAGAGTTTTAGGGTTTTTCTCAAATTATTATCTTGCAATTTAGTTAAGTTAGATGCGTGCTCCATTAGCTCGCATCCACCACTGAGTTTTGCACCAAACTCCAATGCTGCTTGAAGTGTGGTGTTACCTACTCCTGAACCCAAGTCGTAAAATTTTTGATTTGGTCGAAGATCTACTTTAGTCAACACTTCACTTATAAAACTAGGTAAAAGTTCCCCATAAACTTCAGCAGTAAAAGCTTTATAAGATCTAAGTGCACCAGATGCTGGAGAAACAACTCTAGCATATATTCGAAGCAAAATTTGTTGCATACAAAATCTCGAAATCGTTTTCTTTTCATTTAGGTTTTTAAAAAACATATCCTTGTAAGTAAAAACTTCCATATTGGGTTGATTACCTGAATTTTTACAGCGCGTTAGATCGATTTTTTTTGGATTATTCATTGAAGGAGGTCCACTTTCGAATTCAGGGCTTGGTAATTCCTCAACGATTTCATCCATAAATAGTTGGACATGTTTTTCAAGTTCTGATGATTCAATATAATCATTTTGTACATAAAATCTTACCTCTAAATTGACATCTTCCTTTAAGGAAACAGATGAAGAGTTGGGGCTCAATTCAACCATTAATGCGTTCCATCTGTCAATAATGTGTAAAAACATTGCAAAATCGTTGTTCGCAACATATTCATCAAGTTTCCTACAATATTCGTCAATGATTACCTGTTTAATCTTCTCAGAGTGTGAGAAGTAAAGGGCATAATGAATTTGAAACAATCTTTGTATTTCGGTTATTGGGTCTAATTCGTTACTTTTAGGAGCAGCCAAAATATACGTTTCACAATGCATGGGGTATAATAAATGCCTTACTCTTACCCTATTCAATGGGTTAACTACTAATTCATTATTCTGTGATATTATGAGAGGCGGGAATGAAATCGGGAGATTATTATAACATTTTTTAAATTGAAGAATGACTTCAGCGGCTGAGTTATCAAATAAAGGTATTTTTTCCAGTTCAGATTTCATAGTTTCTTCCATGTCAAATTGAAGATCAGGAAGACTAGTGTAATTTTTAATTTCATTTATAAATAGCTGTCTATCAAACATAGGAATTTGGGTATCTGTGTTGATATCATATGGGTCAAATTCACTGACGGACTCAAATTTTGGTTCGTCGTTTTCCTTTTCTTCTCTTTCTTGTACTTGTTCCTTCTGTTCTTTCACCAATTCCTCGATACCCTTTTCTTCAATTTTAATATCAGTCATGGGTTTCTTGGTTTGGAGTTCTGATTTCTTAGGTCGTTTCCTTTCTTTTCTTTCCTCTTCAGTTTTTTTACTTTGAGCCTTGATACTTTCTATATCCAACTTTTTTTTTTGCATCTTTAATTTGTGTCTGTTAGATCCACCAATTGTTACACTTGATTCGGGTTTATATATTTCTCTTTGCTTACGAAGTCGAGTTTCACCTTCTTTTATCTCTTGATGAGTACCTGTTACACTTTGGAAATATTTCGCTTCATCTTTTAAAGTTAGAACTGCTTTTAATGGTTGCGGTTTATAAATACCAAGTTCTATCCTCTCTTTTCTCCTCTTTTCAGTTTCTAACCTCTTTTGTCTTCTCGCCTCCAGTTCAGCGCGTCGTTTAGCCTCTAATTTTGCTTTTTTGATTTTTCTTAGTTCCAATTCCTCTTCGGTTAGTTCACGTTTCGCTCTTGTTTTAGGCTCAAATTTCGCAGCTTCGTGACTTAAATTTTCTATATCAACAGCGGGCTTCGTAGAGCGACGGGATCTTCTACCTGTATTTGAGAAAATATCGGATGTAAACCACTGAGCATAATACACAAGTTCATCCACAGAATTTTTAAAATTTTTTCTTCTAATTTCAATAGGTTTCAGTTGGTCTTTTGTTTTAGTTCTTAAAGCATTTATTTGTTTGATCAAAAATTCTTCAGATCTTAGAGGTAAATGATGCTTAATCGTACTAATTTTCAAATTTTTATCATTTGCAAGTACTTGAAGTTCTTCAAATTCTCCAGGGGTCAAAATTTCTTCCTTGAAACCTATTTTTTTTAATTGAGTAGCAAGGGTTTCTATGCTTACATTGGAAAAATGTTTCCTAATACTTTTCGCTGTCAAATCAGTTTGAGAAATATCTTTTAGTAAAATTTCCTGAGATTCACTCCAAATTTCCATCTTTTGTCTAGATTTGCAATTTAAAATTTTAGACTTATGGTTTGAAAGTTTAGATTGTACCAGTTGTAAGGTACGTATTGGTAATTGTATAGCAACTTGTTTCAAGTCTATTCCATCTATAGCAGCTTTCTTGATTATATCTAGCTCCAGGTCCGTCCAGCGGACACTTCCATTAAATTGTAATAATTTCCCTCGGCATTGTGACCCAGTCTTATTCGGTATTTCTTTTGCAAGCGTTTCTGCTGTGAGATCTTCATTTTGAAGTTTAAAAAGCTTGGCCATTTCTATATCTTCCCATTCCCCGTAAGCTTCTAAACCATTTTCTTGTATTTTTTCTAACCTTTCCACGTAAACACTCAACTCATGAATTTTTTTACTCAAATCTCTCTTTGATTTTTGAGTAAATTGCACCACATCAATTGGTTTCTTCTCCTTCAAAGACCTATAAATCAAGAGAATCTCTTCCACACTCCAGTTATAGCCTTTTTCCTCTTCTTTAGGAAGATCTTTGCACACACTGTCATCATCCGTATACGTGTTTAAATTGATTTCTGGGAACTTATGATAATTGAACTCGTGTTGGGTGCAATCAATTTGATGATGTATATTTAAAGACAAAGGGCTCGTGCTTGTTAGCGGTGTGAAGTTTTCACAATTAATAGACTCTGAAGATGAGAGATCAATTTGGTCGTATACCACTCCACTGGAGTTTTTCTCCAGTGCCAAAATCATAAAAAGAGGCTATAACTCCAGTATTATGGTGATTCAAATCGGAACGTAAAAACAAAAACAAATAAAAACAAATAATAATAAAAAATAAATAATGATAAAAAAAAATTAAGAAGATCTTTCAAAATAAGATAGGTATGAAAATTGAATATCAAACATAATGATGTCTACGCAATAACATGATAAAGAAATAATAATTTATGCTTCAAAAAAAAAATAAACTAGAACAAAAATTGCATGCAGTTGGCTATAAGTCGGAAAATTAAATATTCCATTTTCTTTCATAATTTACTAGCCCTCATTCCATTGAGTCTATACTTGAGATCTTTGAAAGCTTTTGTATCAGGCTTCCAATTTTCAAATAGTTTAACAAGATGATTGATTTCATCATAACCGTTTTTCCCGATATCGTTACCACTTGCAACGGTTAGTAATTTATTGTTATTTGGCCAGTTTTTTTCAATATTAAATAGCAATCCTCTCAAACACCATGGTAAAATGAAAGGGTTAGTTCCTATCTTGCTTATATTATACTCTTTGATATAAATTTGATTTGTTGCTGGTAATTCCATATTTGCAATCTCTTCGGTAAATCCGTAAGTACCTATCCCACTAGTAACAAGCCCACTCTTTGAACTTGATCTTGAATCAGAAAATGAAGGTGGTATCACAATGTCATCAGTATCTAAAGTGAACTTAACACCCAAATCGTACACTTTACCGTCATTATAGAGTTTCGAATGGCCGTTCCCAGTCAATGGACCTGCAAGACCTATACTAAGTTCCTTGATAACATTATTGTCAAAGAATCCTAAATTTTGTAATTTACAACACAATGAAACCAATTTTTGTATAAAAGGAGGTGTTTGTGACGTATGATCAATGTAGCATGCTCTATATATATTAGGGTGATAAACGTGAGATGCAAGTGCTGAATATAATGGAACTAACTGATCGTTGATTGACCCAATGAATGTTAATTTAACATTTGCGTTAATAATAATCTGAAGCAGCTCCTTGAAGACTAATGACTGAGAACTAGTAAACTTATAAAGTTCAAAAAGCTCAAGCATTGATTCATTTTCTATTGCTGAATAAGCCTTCATAAATATAGACTTATCAATTCCATAAAAGGGTCCATTGTTAACGCCTGCCATACCCAATATGCCTATCCTTTTTTGTATTGGATCTTTTAAAATGCCCAATTGAATAAGCTTTGCTAAAAACATAATACTTACCACGCAACCTTGAGAATGACTAGCAATGTAAATGAAATCAGCATTATTCAATTCATTTTCCCATTTTTTTAAAACCTCTGTGAAAAATTCCACCCTATCAAGTAATTTTCCTTCTTTTTCAAGAGCAATTTTTTGAATACTGACGCCAGATTCACTTTCACTCATAAGACCATTTTCATAGCAATACCTAATAATACTCTTTTCAGCTTCGTTGGCAAATTTTAATGATGTTCCTTTTGGAGCACCAATTATTGGTCTTACCATTCGGGTTGGGAAAAAACCATGAACCCCAATAATCAAAATTTTCTTAATTTTTCGTAAGTTGGATGGCTTCATGGAACGAATTTCGGGTTTCCTACTTGACTTCGAACTATTCCCACTATACCCCCCTATAGTTCCGTTGTAAGTATTGCTTTTAGCTTTATGATTAATCAATAAATTACCCATAGGATCATTACTGATGGATATATCTTCCTCATCTCCTTTAACACTATCTTTGTTACATTTAGATTCGCTAGCATCATTATCATAGTACCTATTGAAATTGGGTAAGCAGGCTTTCTTAGCATCAGGTAGTTTGGCCAAAGATCTTCCATACAATCTGTAAGTCTTTTCATATAAAAGGTTAAATTCTTTTTCAACTTTACTACCAGAATCAGTACTAGTATTAGGGTCAGATTCATCCACTTGTACAACGCTGGTCAATGATTGCAGACTAAAACCAAGTTTATTCGAAACCTGATTTAACATCTGCCGCCAACTTGAAAAATCTATTTTATTACCTAGATTTAAGTTTTGATTAGTAGTAGAGGACTCACCAAAAATTGCTGAAGTTGTGTTAAGCTTTGAATTATGATTGGGTAAGCACAGTTCCCAATCTGGTACAATTATATTCTCTTTAAAATTTTCATTTTTATGAGTATTAATCTCTTTAAATTGTTCTGCATTCGTATGAGGTTTGTACAAAACCGCATCATCTTGAGAAAGGTTTGGCTTTTTAGTACCTTCTATAACGTTACTGTTTTTATCAGGTAAAGGAAGATGATTAGAAGTGAATATAGTATTGGCTATAGGCTCAGATAAACCAGCTTTATCTTTTAAATCATCCTTAGAATTGTACTTTAAATCATCATTCCTTGTACTATCCTTCTGTTTAGATTTGGAATTATTTTCTGAATTGTTACTAGTACTATGTTCATCAATAGGCTCTTTTCCGTTGCCTCTTTCATTGTTATTATTCCTAACATCCACTCTCTTATCTGAGCCCCAAAAGCTCCACAGATTACTCGATTTCTTAGTCACGTGTACTTGCTCTTCAATTTCATTCCCTTTCTTTTGATCTTCGTCGTCGTCATCATCGTTGTCGTCGTCATTATTGTAATTACCGCTAACATCTGAATTTTCATTTTGATATTGCGAAGCACCTTTATCTTCTTCATGATCTACAATTGCATTTTCAGTGCCATTGGAATGATCCTCATCATTTGAAAACATTTTCCCGCTGTTGGTATCGGAAAAAGTTCTTCCTTTAGTCCAATTAAGCCAAGCACTAGGTGTTAAAGAAGGGAAAGAATTGGTCGATTGTGCTCGGTTGATTTCTGCTTGCTTTTCAGGCACTGGTCTCGAACTTATGGAATCTTCATGATTACCTTCAAGTTTTTTATCACTACTTTTGTCATTGGATGTTCCCCAAGGTAGCCAACCCGAGCTATTGTTAGGACTAGGTGCTTTTGCCATTCAGAGTTCGAAGTTGCTAAGAATTAAGTAATTTACCGCACGTGAAGATTTCCCCACTCAGTTTTGATAATTGTTTTTTTTTTTTTTATTAATATTTTTATTTACACTTTTTAAAATCCTTATCAGACACCCGTACACTCACTATAAAAATATGGTTTTTGGAAATTGTCACTATGATGATTCAAGCAGTTTCTATAACATATTTACTGAAATGTAGAAGCTTTCTCTCTTTTTTCAATACTAATTTTTTCTATGAAAGGCATAATACGTTGCATAGAAACTCCAAAAATACAAATCTAGTGACACTTGTTCCACGAGCAAATTGTTTTTCTTAAAAATTCAATTTTTTCTACAAATATATCACCACTCAGTAAAAGATATCTGAGAAATACACTCTATTACGTCTAATTCCTATTTACTTCATTAGCATCGAACGATACTCTTCAATTAAATCTGTCAGAATAGCACTCCCACCACACACTACTAAAACAATAATATCATTCAGCTCTAAATTCAAAGACTCCAAAATATCTAACCTGGATCCAACAGTTGCAATCGTAGCACCACAAGCAGGTTCAATCAATTTTCCAAAATTATCGTAAAAATCTACTGAACCTTTTAAGGCATCGTAGTCTTCAATTGCAAAGACTTGAGTTTTATGATTAAGGTAGTTTTCATAACTTTTGGTGGACAAATAAGGAGAGGCTAAAGAAGTAGCCAAGGTTGGGACTTTATCTAATTTAATGGAACCTCCATGTTGTATAGCCGCAGTAAAAGTTGGGGCTGGAATGGTTTCAATAGCAATTACGGGAATCTTAGATAACCCATTTGAATTCAAACCGTGTACAACCCCATTATACAACCCACCACCACCAACGCTACAAACTACCCCTTTAAGTTTACTGACTTCCTCTTTTGATAATTGATCTTGTACCAATTCATCTATAAGAGTACTATGTCCTTCCCAGATTTTTGGATTATCAAATGGATGACAATATATAGGATAAGTATCGGTCCCTTGCAAATCTTCCACCATTGACCTGAGATGTGAATCAGCTTCACCCCAATGAGCACCGTGGATAAAGACTTTAGCATTTAAACTTTCAAGTTGTTTGATAACAATTGGTTTTGAAGATGATGGGAGAACAACTGTGCATGGAATTTTGTAAAAATTAGAAGCATATGCAGCAGCCAAACCAGCATTACCCCCAGATGAAGAAAATACTTCAACTCTTGATTTACCCAATACTTTTGCCCTGTTCAATGATTCTCCAATCAAATGCCCAATTCCCCTAAGTTTGAAGCTTAAAGATGGTTGTTCAAGCTCATTTTTCAAAAAAACTCTAAATTTAGTCCCCAATTGCTTGGTGACTTCTACACATGTGGTTTTAATGTAAGGTGTGTTGATCATAACATCTTTTTTAGGCAATAGATTGACTGTGCGATTTTGATGTTGAAAATTGCAGTAATGTTTTGCCATTTTATCGCAAATTATAACTCACCCCGTTATGTCTCGAAAGAAATTCACACGATCCTCCAAATTCAATAATATTACATCAGACATTGAAGATGAAATTTTGGAATCTTATGCTCAAATCTTAGAGTTAAATGAAGAAGAACAAGACATGTATCTTAATCAGCTCCCGGAGTTGTTCAAAATGTTGAAAATTCCTAATTGCTATGTAAAAGATATTTCCACTTGCATTGAGTACTACTATATGAATATTGTAAGTAATAAAGTAACCTACAATCCTGAATTACCCAAACATTTGACCGTTATGGATCTTTTCAAAAGCTATACTATTACTACTCAAATTAATGATACTGCATTATCATTCCACGATATCATAGATATTATAGATGTAGATAAATTAATCAAAAGATGCGGTAAACTCATAAAATTTCGAAACAATCATAGATTAATATTAGAAAGTTGGAAGTTGTTTGTGAATAAAGTATCTGGTGGCAAAGAAGTTGATATTTTATCCTATAAATTAACTCTTCCTGATTTACAAATATTGAAAAAAGAACTTAGCTTGGAGGATGAGTTAAGTGATTCATTGTTGATTGATATGCTTGGTTCATGTTCCACAGTAAATGGAGAAATAGTAAACTATGATTGGGAAAAATTGAATGAAGGCAAGTACGTTTCAATAAGAGATTTTGCAGAAATTATGGGCCACATTGGGGAATTAGATTAGAGCTTTATATATATATATATATATGGTATACATTTTATCCATTTTATACAGGGAACCAAAATTTATGTTCGACTGCGTGCGCGCCAAAATTAAATGAATATAAACGGTCTTGGAATTTAGCCATCATATCATATTTGTCAAAAGCAAATAAAAACAAGTGCTCGATCCATGGATGAGGTCCATGATACAATCAAAAATACTTCGAAAGATTTAAATTTGAGCCAAGAATTCCAACCTGATACTTTGGTTGATTTAATATCTTCCATACCTGACTTGAAAAATGTACAAACATGTAATATTTTACTTGACCATTTAGAAAGTTTAAAGCCTTGCAATTTTGCCAAAATTCCAATTGAAATACTTCGGGTGATATTCACATTATGTGTAGAATCTTTGATATCACATAAACTGGAATTAGATGGATTCATGATATCGAAACAAATACCTATGAACATTTATGCATCGTCAATAGGCAGCTCTTTATCATCTTCATACTTGGCTCAATACGATACATCTTTACGACCTCCAATTCATTCAAGAAGCATTTTATTGTTCAAAAAATTAACCAAAGCAGCGAAAATAAATCACCATGTACATGATTCACTAAGAACTTTGATGTTGGATTTTCTTCTGAGTGAAACTAAAAGATCATTAAGAGATGGCGTTCGAAAAAATTATGATATTTTCGACCATTTTAAGTCAATGAGTAGCCAGCTAGATGATAATTTAGATAGTAGTCCAATACCATCACAAGAAATCTTGGATCATAATGAGCCGCCAGAGATATTAAAAGACTTGGAAACTGAAGTCATTAGTGATTCAGAAGAAGAAGATTCCATAATCGATCTGAATACACTGTTTGCTACGCGAGAGGTACTTAAATTTCAATACGGAGATATAGGTCATTCAGAACAAGATGAAAGTTCTTTTGTTTTATTGGAATCAATGCCTCATTTAGAACAAAGTTCAAGACCATCTTCTACAACTAAAAAGCAAAAACTAAATCCACTAACTACGAAGGTATTTGGGGAAGAATTATTTTCAATCAAGTTAAACAAGGGGAAAGGTGGATATAGCTTCTGGCAATTAGTTAAATGGTGTTTCTATTGTTTGACTAAATCTCTGGTACACCTATTCAAAAATTATTATAACATACTTACCATAATTATGGATACTATTTGGACTGACTTCGTTCATGCAATAACCATCAGAGTTTCATCCAAGATGCAGAAGGATATTGAAATTCTTGATGATCCTTTATTGTCATTTCAACATCTTTCAGCTCGAGCGCGAAAGTTGACTTTGCGATATTTGGAAGAACCCGCAATCGAGTTTAATGGATGTCTATTGACAAATCTATTAATCCAACTTTGTGATTCTAAATTTGATCGCTACGATCGCTTAGTTGAATTTACATTCACCGGTTTAGGCGAAACAGTATCGCATGTTACACCAAATCCATGTTACATTAAAGATAATGTGTTGATGAAGAAAAATATAACTGATATTAGTACCACTCAATACCTTGGACTCGTTTCTATGAATTTAAGATTCAAGATTATTTTCTTAGCTTATTACAGAAGTCTCTTTTTTGATGATATGGACCATGATATTGAAAGTCCACATGGTTTAGTTGATATTTTATCGAAAAAATTAAACGAACTAAATAATTCACAACTACTGTGGTTTTTCATGGCTAATTATGAAGAATTTCCCACACATTGTACCCAATACATTAATGATTTTTTGGAACAATTGGCTTACGAAATTCTTATACATCTTTGTGGGGAGCCATTAATAGAGAAGTATTTATCACATGATGCTAATGATAAAATTCCAGATTACTCAAATATTCTTCAACTAATTAATGATAAAGACATCTATTTATCTTTGATAGAAGATGAAACCACTGAAGGCAAAAACCACTTCAACGATCGATGGGCAAAGCTTTTATTTATTTTATCATGGTTATGTAACAATTATACACATAACGCAACGCCTATTGCAAAGCCAGAAATCTATGAATTGACTTTAAAAGCTGACAAGCTTGTTAACAATTTTAACATCTTAAATACACCAAAAAAGCTATTTACGCATATAACTACAACATAGAAGTATATATATTTTTTTTCTTGAAAAAAAGTTTAGTATAGATTTTATTAAATCAAGCTATTATGATCTCATCATATTTATTTGTAATGTTACGCGAACATTAAAGATGTTTGGTTTCTTTTGAGGATATTCTTTATTCGATCAAATAATGTGCTTCAATCTAAAGTAATTTCTCAAATATTGAATTTGCCAAACACCCAAGGCAATCAAAGATACAATAATTACAATGGAAAACCACTTAACTCTGGAATTGGTAGATTCATTAGTATCTCTCATTCTTTCTTCTCTTCCTTTCAAATAATGCAATTCAGTAGCAATTTCTTCAGTTAATGATTCGACTTTTCTCAATTCAAGTTCATTTGGCTTCAATTTTTCAGCTGTTTGAAGTGCATTCCAATTTCTGGCGGCAGCACCACTTTCAATTTCTAATTCAACTTCTCTGTGTAAATTTTGTGATCTAGACCATTTTTGAGTTTTGGTGTTGGTGAAACAAATGTCAATAGCAGAAGCGGCATGGGTAGTGAAACTAACTTTAACATCTCCATAAATGTTTTTCTTTTGACGAAATTGGTTATTCAAGGTATCAGTGATGGCAAAGGATAATCTTTGTCCATCATCGATTTTGCCTGAGGTCTTTATGGTAACAACGACCATTTCATTGTGAGGAACAAAATCACGAATACAAACTGGCTTAGGATTAGATTCAGCTGGAATATCCAAGTGTAACGCTGACACAACTACTAAAGAGTAGAGTGCTAAAAGGATAGTAAACCACGACTTCATTTCGCAATTATGTATTTAATTAAAAACAAATCACTTTCAAATATGAATTTTCGATCTTTGAAAATAAATCGCGACTCGTGTCCAATTTTCAATAGTTGTGTTTGAGTAACTATTTTTAAAGTCCATGGGAAAAAGGTAATTCTTAACGCGTGAAAAGTTGCTACTGCAATGGGAATTTTTTTTTTTCAAAAAAAAGATTAAGAAAAAAAAAAAAAAAAAACAATTCATTCAATAGGAAACTGGAAAACTTGTGGAAAAAATTGTTTAAAATGTTCCTTTATATAAGCTAAAGTAAGACGAAAAAAAAACTGCTAATTTCAATTTGTACGATCTACCCTAATACTTCCAAATGGCAGCTAGAAAGACTACCCAAACTATGGTCAAAATGGTGTCGTTGGCCAAGACCGGATATGAAAAATGGTTTTCTATTGGTAGAAAAACCCCAAAATTGAATTTGATCTTATACGATCCGATAGCCAAAAGACATTGTCTTTTTGAAGAAGACAAAAAGAGAAAAGTACAAGAAAGAAAACCAAAAGATTTCACTAGGAGCCACAGATAATCACATCGGTATGGCTGTAATTGAATATCTTAATAGAAACATCTATTTGGTGAACATTCATCAATACTTAAAATAAAAATAGCATAGGAATGACCATGGAAGAAGTAGAGGAAAGAACGAAATAGGCCACTTCGTTAAAGGTGATGCAAGGGAGTGTTGAAGAAAAGCTGTTGAATATTAATAGCCTGTATATACAATTGACGTCGTTTTAAATTAGACAAATATGTAAAAGAAATCTAGCTACTTTGCCTTTTGATGACTTATCGTAATCATTCCAAAATATTATATCAAAAAGATACAACCTGATGTAAACGTAACTTCAGTTTCTTCAATAGCAGTTTACAAAAAAAATTGGCAAAAAAAATAATGAAGGATGCGAGGTTCGAACTCGCGCGGACAACCGTCCAGCAGATCTTAAGTCTGCCGCCTTAGACCACTCGGCCAACCCTCCAATTAATTGATAAACATAGCATTGTATAAAAGCATCTATAGAAGCAAGAAATCAACATCAATTAAACTAAACCTTTATATTTTTATTAGCATATTAGTAATATATGCTTGTATAGCTCATTTATAATAACTACTTCAATAACTATTTCTATAAATATTTTAATAAATAAATTATATACCTTTATATAGACAGCTTATTTTAATCTATTTATTCTCTATAATATTAACATGAAATCAGCTTATACTTCCAACTCTTTTACTTGATACTCACTAATTGAATCTTTCTCAATATTAGCGTTTCCAACTACTGTCGAAACACCTTCACCAGGAACCAAATACTTCTCAGCAACGTTTTTCACATCATTCAAACTAACCTCTATGAAGTTTTCTCTTCTTGCTTGTCTCATTTCATCAGAAACTCCTTTCAAGAAATATGATGCACCTTGTTGTGCTATATGAGATGGTGCATCAATACTTTGGAAAATTGCAAGCTTTGCTTCTTGAAGATCATCCAGATTCCAACTTTCATTGGCAATTTTATTAGTGGCAACTTGTGTTGATGCTTTAAATGATGCAACTGATTTAATAGGATTAGGGTCCCTAAATGAGTAATAATTAAGACTTCCCCCTAAGCCATCATAATTTAAACCACCACCATAAGCACCGTTACTTTCTCTGATTACTGAGTGTAAATGTTTAAAAGTAAGCAATTGGGATAAAACTTGTAAAGCAGCTCCATCTTTTTCAACGTAAGCACAGCCGGGCTTTGCCAAAGATGCAAATCCAATTTGAAACGGCATATTGATAAATGTATTGCTTCCAATACTAGATACTTCCAGATCTTTAAAAGAAGATTCAATGGATGATAATTCATTTTTCATGGCAATATTTTTAGTCTTTATGCTTGCATCAAAATGTTCAACTAACTTTTCATTGTAAATAACTGAATCTTTGTCTCCAAGAAGACTATACTCAAATTCAGACTTATTAAATCCATGAATAATTAAATCTTGTATTTCCCTAAGAATAGGTAACAATTCGTGAATCAAAAATTCATTACCCAAGGTATCCAATTTTTTGTTTATTTCCATAACAAATTCAACTTGTTTCATTCCTGAAAGTATATCATTTACATATTTTGTTGGAGTAAGTTGAGCATTGGAAAACGAATTTGCAAAAATATGTCCCTTTTCAGAAATGGTATTTAATTGATTTGTTCCTAAAGATTTGATTAATGTCGACAATTTCTCCAAAACTATTTCATTCGGCTCTAAAACAGTATCGTATAAAATTTCACTCCATAAATCATAAATATAATTTGATTTTTCATTAAGAGCCATACCATTAACAACAAATTGTAATTTTGTCTTCATGATATTGAATGGATCAGATACTGCTCCAACACTAAAGTTTAAGCCTCCAGTATAGGTTTGAATTTTAGTTTCCAACTTGGTGATAGGTGTTTTATTAGTACCTGCCAAATTCGTTAAACAAGAAGTAAATAATGGTAAATATTTATAAAATTTAATAGGAATGTAAGATATGTCCCTTTTGGCTGCAGCATAAACCAAACCATTGGCATTAACTATACGTTTTTGCAATTTCTCAACACTGTTTATAGTTGAAAAATCCAATGGATGGAATTCACCCTTCTTTGGAATATCTGACATAGTCAAAGTTGGTAATACTGAAATATCTTCATCTGATTGTTGCTTTTTCGCTAATTTTTTACCACGTTCAAAAATAATTTCTTTGTCTTCATCGGTCAAAGTTTCCACTTTAGATTTCAATTTATTTTGTTCATCCACTGCAAGGCTATCAGCAAAATCCAGTTTTGGTTCCATGATAAATTTGAAAACGGGAGTATTTTCATTTAAAATAGACTCCTTAAGTAAATCTTCAAAGATTTTCAAACCGTTCGCAGAATAATCCTCTTTAAAAGTTTCAATAATTTGATCAACTTGTAATGAATTGATTGGATCCACACCATTAATCCAAGAAGGAAGGATGGAATTAAGTAGACCTATACCAAAATCTGGTTTGTGTTTCTTGAAATTCAATTCAATTTGATGTAAAGCAGCTTGAATTCTTTCATGGAAACTACTTTTTTCCCTCAATTGTAACTCGGGTAAAACTTGATTAGTGAAAATACTTTTAATTTTGGATTCTAATTCATCAACTTGATTTCGATTAATATTATCCACACCTAAAGTAAATTGGTATAACGCAGTAGTTATATCAAACCCAGTGTTCGCACTGAAATCATCACCAAATCGTTTTTCAATCAATTCTTGATAAAATGGTGCATTATGACCATCACATAAAAGAGAACTTAACAATTTCCATTTGAAGATATTATAATTTTCATTTTCATTCAAAGGATTCCCAATTTTCCAAGTTATCGATGCCTTCCATTGTTCTTCTATAGGTTTATTTATAAGTGAGTCAAATGGGCCATCGACCTGAATCTCTTGATATTTACCAAATTCAAGTGGCTTTTTAATATTATTCTTTAAATTTCTCTTACCAAATCCCACATAAAATGAATCTAACTTAGATAAATGATTTTTCAAAGGTAACGAACCATATGTGAATGTTTTCGAATTAGAAGGATGGTAATTCTTAGCATGGAAATCAATTAAATCCTCATAATGTAAGTCGGTAATAAACTTGGGATCTCCACCAGAGTTTTTCAAAGAAGGATATAACGATTCTTGAAACTTTATATAGAAATAATAAGAAGAATTATTATACTGACCTTTCATTTCATTGAAAACCACACCTTTAAACACGATGGGACTTTTATCATCTTCAATATTGGAATTTTCCAATCTCCAACCTTCTTGAGTGAAATCTTCCATAGTTAAAAGAGGTCCAAATACAGATGAAAGATATACATCCATAAGGTTATCAAAATCTTTGGCATTAGTTGTTGCAAAGGGGTAAAAAGTGTAATCATGGCCTGTCATTGCATTCATAAAATTACTTAATGAACGATTAAGCATTTTAAAGAAAGGATCTCTGACGGGATATTTGGAAGACCCACAAAGAGTTGTATGTTCAAGAATATGTGGCACACCTGTAGCATCTGGAGGATTTGTTTTGAATCCAATCAGAAACACGTTATTAGTATCATTTGTTGGATCTAAATGTAAATGTTCAGACCCAGTTCTCAAATGCTTCAATTTGACTGCCACAAGAGAGAATTCAGGGATAGGTTGGACTGCATCAATTTCATAACCATGAACCAGAAGCCCTACGGGGTACTTTCTTAAGATTTGACCTAGTGATTTGCTCGACGAAGCTGCCGTAGCAAGTTTTCTGATCGAGTTTTTTGCCTTCATGATTAATAATGAAAAGATAAATGTTGCGCACATACATAGATTCGGACCGAGACAGTGTTCCATCGATCTAGTCGTCCTGCATAACAAACTCCGAATTACATTTTCGTTGACCTTGACAAGACAAAGAAACAAACGGGAATCTAGATGGGATTAAAAAAATAACAAAATGAAATATTTACCAGGACTTTACACTAACTAATACACTGTACTTAGTTGTATACTATCCTGCGTTTTTAACTTTTTATCTCTTTTCTTCATTTTTTTTTTTTTCAATTCGAAAACTTGTAGTTTTATATGTAACTCATTATATTATATCATATTATATTTTACTAGTATGCCTATAAAATTCACCCTTCTAATAGAGGGGGGGGGGG
>JAJMDQ010000035.1:0-42809 GCA_030573815.1 Kurtzmaniella cleridarum | reverse complement strand
AAGAATGCAGCTCGAGAAGTCAGTACTATAGGAGGTTTTATTGCTGGAAGCATAGCAGCATGCGGAGCTGTAACCTTCACAAACCCCATTGAACTCATTAAAACACGAATGCAGCTTCAAGGTGAACTTTCCAGAACTGATAAGACAATACCCAAGCTTTACAAAAACCCAGCACAAGCATTTGTGATAATTTTCAAAAGAGAAGGTATCCGTGGGTTACAACAAGGGCTCTCATGTGCCTACATCAATCAGATTTTTTTAAACGGTTGCCGTTTAGGGCTTTATGAACCTACAAGGTATTACGTAACTAAATATTTAGATTCTCTGAACTTTGGAGTTGATGGACCAACTAAACAAAATTTACTAGTTAATGTGGTATCTGGATCCTTTGCTGGGGCTGTGGGTGCGGTATTGGCATCGCCAACTTTCCTTATAAAGACAAGAATGCAATCTTATTCATCCGCTGCATCAATACATGCTAAGGACTCTGTTATCAACATTGGAGAACAAACATTCTATAAAAGTACATGGGATGGATTGAAACAGATTTATACTAAAGAAGGATTTAAAGGCTTGTTCCGTGGTGTAGATGCTGCTGTAATGAGAACTGGAATGGGATCTGCAGCTCAACTTCCTACCTATAATTTTGCAAAAGATTTCTTACTTAAACATGAAATAGTAGACCAAGGATCTTTAAAACTTCATTTCTTGGCCTCTGCTGCTGCAGGGCTAGGGGTTGCAATTGTTATGAATCCAGGTGATGTCATTTTAACCAGAATTTATAATCAAAAGGGTAATCTTTATAAAGGGCCTATGGACTGTTTTGTTAAAACTGTCAAGTCTGAAGGCGTGATGTCATTATATAAAGGGTTCTGGGCTCAATTGTTCCGTATTGGTCCACATTCTATTTTAACTTTAATGTTCATGGAGCACAGCATGAAACTTGTTCAAAACGTTGAAAAAAAATTCAACTAATGTCAACTATTATTTATTAGAGTACAAAATCCAATGCTTTTATCTATTTATTTATATATAGACTTGTAGGCAATCTGAAATAAAATCTTATTGAGAAAAAAATATTATAGAGATATGACTGAAAAAATAAAGATAGATAGATGGTTGAAATATTAATAAACACCAAAAACTACTAATTATTACGGTCAGCCTTAAATACTTAGTATTAATGATAAGTAGTAATGTTAAAGAGTCACATTGAAACAAAAAAAAAAAATAGAGACCGTAACCGGCAATGGCAGGCTCTGTACACAACAGTATTCCCCTGAATTTTTATTTATTCCACTGTCAATGGCTGCGAAGTTGTTGTTTTTTTTTTGTTTTTTTTAGATAACATAGTTGCCTTTTTAATTTCTTTCTTTATGTATGAAATATCGCTTATTATTAATGCGGGTATTTCCGTGAATCACCTCAATTTTCATACATTTTATCCGGCTAAATTTTTAAAGCTAAGTAATTCTACAAGTATGCAAACATTTTATAGTACACCTTGAAATAGCCTATGTTGATATATTTCTCTTTCTTAACAACTATAAATCTATGCATAACACATCATAACACATATAGCTTACTAGAAAGCTTTATCATCAATAAAAGGGATCGTAAACTCAAAAACTTCACTTTACAATTTGAAGAATTCATTGTCTTTGTTGATATAATATTGTAGTTGTTTAGCGATAACAAGTGTTCACATTGATTAAAATACTTCAAATCAAACTAAGAAAATTGGCAAATATAAGGGAACGACGATTGAAATATCTAATACAATAACAAGAAGTCTGATTCTTATGGAAGTCATATCACGCATGCGGTATTAAGCACTAGCATTTTCCAATTGAGGCTGATGAGAGTAGGTTTTATAATATACTTTTCCGGTATGTACATGTCTTACAATACTATTCTCAATTTTTTATAATTTTATTTGCCCCCATATTTTATTTTTATCACTATCATTTTTGCCATCGACCAAAAAAATTTTTTTTTTCTACTGACTATCCTTTAATCAGTTAAAAATGATTACATAAATTCCAATTTTGTGTAATATATTTTCCGCCTTTTGTACCCTCAATAATAAATAACCATATTTGCCTCTCTATACGTATTCCACTCCTAAGAGCAGGGATCTGATCTAAAGAGTACGGGAAAGTAAATCTAATAAACCTGGTTCATATATTATCAGTGTTTACTATCAACACTCCATTGAAAGGCATATTAGCTATTGAATCTTCAAAGTTTCACTAAAAGATAATTTTGATCACCTATTCGAAGAAACCCATTTTGGTATAAATTTAGAGACAAGGTTTTAAAGCCTTTTGGTCCTCATTTCATTGACTTATGCATATACAGTTTTCATTAAGTTTTATAACATCAATATGCGTGACTCAAATTATAGATCAATAGCGAATAATAAGGCAGCAGTAACCATTACAACTTCTCTTTACGATAGAAGAGCTTTGGACGTTACAGCAGATAAACCCCTAGTCAACTCATTAAATCATCTTACATACTTAGTGTCTTCTCTGGCGAAAGTAAGGGAAACCTTGTCGATGGATGGAGGTATAGAAAGGTTGGTGGAAATATTACACGAATGCCATAACCTGACCTTTAATTTATCAGACAACATTTTCAACAGTGAAAAAAAATTGCTTACTGCTTGGAAATGGACTTTAGCATTCCAGTGCTTAGTTCTTATTGGTACTAGAGGTACTGAGAAAATTCGTCAAAAACTTGTTAAAGCAGGCATACTTCCAATCATTGCAACTGTGTTGGATAATTATTTGACTTTACATGAAAGATCTTTCATGTATAGTGGGACTTCTCAATCGTGTCAATTTCATGTTGGCCAGCCTTCAGCTTTGGCCAACTTGGCCACTCAAGCCACAAGATCTCATCAATTTTCTCAAACTTCAACGGAACAGCTTGAAGACACACGCGTACGCCATGTACAACAACCTTCTCCTTATGAACAAACTCAAAACTTAATCAATCAAAGGCAGCAACCGCGCCCAGAAGTGCAACATCGACAACAAGCTTTCACAGATACTAATATTCAACCTAGGCAAAATCAAGAACAAACAACTGAAAATTTTGCAGAACGGCCAAGCTCTGATTTCCAATTCACAGAAGAATCTGTACAGCCCATCAGCCTTCCAAATGATTTTTCCATGTTAGATGTAGAGTCTAACACAACAGCTCTTAATTTTCCAAATTTTGATTCAGTTAATAATAGTAATTCAATTTCGAATAGTTCACAATACGCAAGACAAGCCCAAAACAATACTTTCTCTTCATGCATTAGGGGGTTATGCAACAATCTCACTAGTGATGATTATGAAAGTCTTACTGTTGAGCAACTTTTTAAATTAGTTCAAGAGAATCAAATTTCTTACGAATTTCCAAATATTTTTTCTTCTTTTGAAGATGTTAGAAAATCTTTCTTACTTGTGAACATCATAGAAAAATTACGCCTAGAAAAAGTTAATGAATCTTTAGATTGCTCGCAATACAATGATTGTGATTATGATATGGATTGTGACCTCCAGTTTTTGAATGACATGTTCTTACAAAATGATACCTCAGTTCAAAAGCTCAGCTTTATCAATAGTAAACTTGGTCCGAGAAGTTTTACTGAAACTGGAGTAGTTATTCCCCGTGATGATGATATTGTTTGGTCTTTGCAATTACTTGCATACATCTCTAAATATCCATCATTGAAAGACGTATTACAAAATACCAATTTGGTCATTGATATGAGTATTCGTGATAAACAAGTTAAATTATACCTTGATAAACAATTAAAGTCTAAAGTAACCAAAGACTTCTCTATAAAATCTAGACCGAAAGCGAAACCAAAATTAAAGAAAAATCGATACCAAGAAGCTGATGAATACGCGGAACGGTTTAAACTATCATCATCCAATTCTCCCCAAATGTTCAATGAAATCAACGATATTAACGAAGAATTTACTTTGAATGGTAACTATATTCTGAATCCTCAAAAATATGAAAATAGTCAAAGAAATAAGCAAGGTAATGTTTTTGAAATTCATCACGTTGAAGAAGATGAAGTTGGTCGTTATAATGAGCAGGAGCTTGATATTCAAAGTACTGACTCATTAACTCTGATATGCGATGATAGCGAAAACTCTAAGGAAGTATCCGAACCACTTGTTCAAAAACTTTATGATGAAATTGTTAAATGTGAATCTATACCTGATGATTTGCAAAGAAAAATATCCCAATTACATTTGAAGGACAAAATTTCAAGAACTGTCAAAGCACAATGTAAATTATTAAGCATGACTATAATAGGAAAACGTAAAGAAAGGGTGTCTTACCTCAAAGATCGTTGGGATTATGATTCATATGATCGTTTTGACATTGACGATATTAGCACAGAGGAAGATCTAGAACATGATAATTCTCTACTTGAATATAAGAGGTCAAATCTTTTCCCAATGGTTGAAAAGTTTACATTTTTGGCTGGTACCGACATGTATTATTGGGCAGGTGTTATAATGAGGAATTCATGTCGTAGGAATGATGCAAAAGGTGGTGTAAGACAATGTGGTAACCTTGAATGTGGTAAATGGGAGCAATATCCAAGAGAATTTCTGAAATGCCGCCGTTGTAAGCGTACTAAGTATTGCTCTAGAGAGTGTCAAATGAGAGCTTGGCAATGTCATAGAAACTGGTGCATTCCAAGCACTTCAAGTTCTGGTGGAACAGCGTTGAGTTCATCTTCTTCAGTCCCAGCACCCGTGCAGGCACAGGAGCCTGTTAGAATTGATGTAACTGCCACTCCTACAAATAATGATTAAAATACGGGGTTCAATTGAATCTAATGATATATACATTTTTTAACGTAAACGTAATCGGTCTGATAACATTCGTATGTAAAGATAATATACACATTTTATTTCCTCTATAATCATGTGAATTTTAATTTGTAAGCAATTTTAAGGGCAATCCATATAAGATTGGTGAGCCTCCATTTAGATATTTCAAGTTGCATGCTTCACGACTTTTCGAAGTTGCTTGTGATATGTTTTCCAAAGTAACGTTATTGGTGAATAAGCCCCAAGTATTGAAAAGTGATAAGCTAAACGCATCAATGTCTTTGTCTGTAACATCCCAGAGGTTAACCAAAACTAAAGGAGATCCTCCAATTAGCCAATTGTATACATAGCCACTATCTTCTAACAAACCAAAATTATTCAACGTTCCTGAAGAACAACCTATCAATAAACTTGGTGGGAGGGGTCTAGTTTTCGAAATTTTCAACAAATTTGATCCACTCAAATATTGTTCTCCTCCTCCATGACCCAAATATATGTATAAGTCTTTATCCAATACACTTTCAATTAAATCTTCCTTGTTGGGCGGCTTTCCAACAGTTCCTGTCCAGTAAGGCATTTCTTTAAATTTTAGCTCAAAATTCAGTTGTGTCCGTAACAAATCGCCTTCAGGATTTAAAACATAGTAGACTTTTTCCTTATTTATGTTGTGAGTCAATGATTGTTTCCTTAGTAAATCAATTAAAAGCAGAATTGATGGCATTCTAGTAACTGATCTATTTTTCAAACAGTCTAACGATTCCCATGGAATTTTTGAACACAGTTCACCAGGTATCAAGAAAATATGATCTTTTCTGTTGAAATCAATATTCTCGTTTCTAAATTTCCTAACAACATCACCCAAGCCTTTTTTGTATTTTTTCAACTCGATATCAGAAACATTCTTGGGGACTAGAAATTTGAGCATATCTTGAACCATATTGTCAATCATATTTTGACTTGATAAATTCTGTAAAGATACAAAGATATTTAAAATTTCTTGATCAAATGTACCTTCATAATCAAACAAGTATCTTAGTTGATCCGATAGTCTTTCAAATTGAATACTATCATCAACTTCATTAAATAACCCAATAAATACACCTAGCCAATATTTTTGAATAAAATCTAGTAAAATCCTTAATTGCTCGTCTAAGCTAAACCTATACTTCCACCATTCTCGTCTCTTTTCTTTTGAGTCTATTTTACTGGTTGTTTCGTACTTAGTTGATAAGTTACTTTGTTGGATAATTTTGTCAATGGTATTAATGCAATCCAGAAACAGCATTTCAGTATTTGATACCGGAATATTTAAATAAAAAGGATCCTTCCTAGATTTACTAAACTTCGTAACAATTAAATCCCCCAGATATTTGTTTACATCTAAGCATACAACAATACTGTTAGAAGGAAGGACTGACTTTAGTTCTTTGAATACATCCATTGCTTCAAGTTCTTGAGCATCAATCTTATTAGGTTTTGATCCAACAACATCTGAAGCCACATCACCAAGGCTTTTTTGGTTCATAAATTTCAAATTTCTTGCGTAATCTTTAAAATTGAAAAGATTGATTGAAGTATTAATCAGAGTTGTACCTCGTTCGGCATAAAGTTTAAAAAAGCATTGCTGTAAAATCTCTAAAAAATCGATTATTTCGTAACTATGGAAATATTTGCGATATTTTGATTCCATTAAGTTCATTACAAAATCATAAGCTTGCTCAATATTAGTAACATTCGAAGTCTTTATTTCTCCCTTTAATTGACTTAAAGCTGGATAAGTACTTTTGGAATTAAGTAATGCCAAATCATGAATTCCTTGCTTAAGTGTAATAATTTTTTGGATTATGTGTAAGTGCAAATCATTAGGGATACCACTAAAACATGAATGTCTTTGCGTTTTACTATCGAGCAAAGAATGAAGGTATTCTATTTCAATAGCACAAGATAAATAGTTTTTTTCACCAAGAGTTTTAGAGCTTTCTAACAAGCTTTTATTAATTCCTTCATACTCCACTAAAACCTCTTGACAGTATTCATCAAAGTCTAAATTGAAAAGTGGTTCTCCCAAATTTGAGCGTGCTTCCATGTAGGACAAATGGCTTGACTTATAGTGGGAAACGAGAACATTTGGACGCAAAATTGTATCATCAAATTTCTTTCCGTTCTCGTAATGGGTTTCAACCTTGGCAAAATCCTTGAGAATCAAAAATAGAGAGCTTAGTTTAAAATTATTTTCACTTTTCAATAAAGGAAGCGTTAACGCTTGATTAAATTTAGCATATTCATCTAAGTAAAAATTGATCTCAGAAGTTACACCTAAATGGATGAGACACTTAATTATAAAGTAAAAGCATTTTGATATCATAACTTCAATAGATATTTTAAAATAAACGTAATGGATTTTTGAAAAATTATTTCCAATCTTTGTTATGATAGACAACATCATCTTTAAAGCGTATTTGTAGTCATAGTGAGCATCGATATATCTCAGGTGATTGAAACTGGTCTCAGCTCTTAAAGTGAGAAATCTTATGACTTCAAATAAATTAGATAAGCGTTCTATCAAAGAAATACTTTTATCTGAAAATTGCAACTTTTTGTACATTTCTTTTTCTAAAGTAGGTTCCACTTGAAAAGGTAAATTCAATTTAACTTTATACTCGTAGTGAACCATTTTCAAGCTCATTTCATCTTCAGTATTCAAGGATGTAATGTCTAAATCTTTCAAAAGAGACATTGCTTCGTCAAATCTTTTCAAAAAAATAAAGCACTTAATAAGTTCCATTTTAATTTTGACTTTTAATTTGGAGTTTACCAGTTTATTTAAAACATTTTGAAGGAATCCAATGGCCTGAACATAAAGCCCACTGCTTTGTAAGACTAAATTTAAAGCGAGCGTAATATTGTTTTCCATCTCAAATTCATTTTGATTTTTAGAATTGAGATATGTATCAAAATAGCATAATGACTTTTTCAAATTTTCCTCGTCCCATTTTTCACTAATTAATTTATACACAAATATATTTGAAAGCAACAAATTATCAATGTGACTTTTGTCTCTACTCTCATCAATTCCTATAGTTTCATCCCATTCAATACCATTGAGACTAAAATAAGCAATTAGACAACGTAAATAAATTGTGTAATTTTCTATTTTCAAAGATTTTGTTAAATAGTAGGATAAGTCTGATTTTTGTTCGACTGATTTGGAATGGTTGATTATTTGTAGGATTTTAGTGTATATTTCCATTTTCAAAGATTCCAATAAAACAGTTGATCCGAATATTTCATTAGCAAATTTCATATTAGATATTATACATTTCAACAAAAGCTGAAAAATATATTGTTTTATAGGTCCAAATTCTGCAAAGTACTTTTGATATGTTTTCAAAAAAGCCATTAAAAAATCACATGATTTGTCAAACAAGTTAAATTCATACAATGCGTTGCCAATTTTACCAATTTTATTTGTAATAGCTTCATAGGTGTTTGAGCGTTTCTTTGGGAAGTTTTGGACTAAAAATATTTCGTATTTAATACATAATTTCCAACAATCAATTGAAAGTTCAACTTCATTGGTATTATTCCCAAGATTGAATAATAGATTAGATATATTTCGGATGCGAGAGTAGTGGTTAAGTTTTGATAATTGCATAAATATTCTCTTTAAAATTTCGGTTAATTGAATGACATCAGAAGTGGCATTTTCCTGTGAGCATAATTGTCTTAAATCTACAATAGTCTTATCTAAGACTTCTAATCCCGCCTTATCTGTAGATGTGACTTCGATTTGTGATACTGAACTCAAAACTTTTTCAAGTTGAGGATTGTTTTCAGTAGATGTTATAAGTATGCATTGTTCTTGTGAAAACAGAAAATGCAGCTCGTTCAAAAATGATCTAATGGATTCACTTTTAGATGATAATTTCGTAAGGTCATAAAAATAAGGCTTTGCCTTATAATGGAACAATGTGTCTTTTAACATATTGCAAGGAATTTTTATTAAGGAACTCAGTAAATACTGTAATTCTATGATTTTGAAGTTCAAAGAGGGTAGTATATATTCTGGTGTATTTTCGTCCCTTTTACGATCTTTTATGAAATATTTATACAATTTTTCAAGTGCTAAGGTAACTTTTAGTAAATTTGAATAGTATTTTGTTGGATTCACAATCTTTGGATAAGCTAACCATATTGAAAGTTGACTATTTGAAAGAAGATGAGGAATAAGTTCTTCAAAGTGATTTTCACTCAAAGTTTGAGACTTTAAAGCAATTTTCATTTTTTGTACCAGATTTTGAAGGTACAAAAAGTAAAAAGCCAAAATATAGTTTAAACATAGGTCAGCATGCGGTGAGTTTATAGTTTGTAATTCTCCTAAATATTTGAATCCGTCTAGTAGTTGATTTGATGGTACATTCGTCGCCAAATAGCTTTTTTGGGCTAATGAACAAGAGAGAACATCCCAAACGATTTGTAATTCATGTTCACATTGTTCAACTTGGTTTTCACCTATAAGATTAACAATGAAGCGCTGATGATCTTTGAGCACTTGAAGCAGATGTTTAAGTGAAGTTGAATCTATATAATGCTTGGTATATGCTGATGGGTTTGGTACCTTTTCATCACCTGTATCCACTTTATTTTTATATATTGTGGCAACTTTTGATGGATTCCCATATGATAATGTTTTAGCTCTTTTGATGTCTCTAGTTTCCAAGTTGAGACATTGGTTGTTTTCTTGAAGTGGACGACTCACTTTAATAGCACCATTATTATTAAGTGCTAATGAATTTTCTATATTTTCATCACTTAACATAGGGTAAGGCAATATAAGCTGTAGCGATAAGATTTATTTGTTTATTTATTTTTTAATTTATTCGCTTGTTTGTTTATTTGTGTATTTGTTTATTTATCTATTTGTTTATTTATTTAGCCTCAAATGCGTATTTTTGTTTTGCAATGTTATTTCCCATAACTTTCAATTTGTAGTGGTAGGATAAAGAAACAAGTTAATCCGTGATAGTTTAGTGGCTAGAATTACCGCTTGTCGCGTGGTAGACCGGGGTTCAATTCCCCGTCGCGGAGTCTTTTTTACACTTTTTTAGTCTTATTACGTGTCGTGTCTATCTCAATTATTATTACAAATATTTGAAAACATCAAGTCCGTGATAGTTTAGTGGCTAGAATTACCGCTTGTCGCGTGGTAGACCGGGGTTCAATTCCCCGTCGCGGAGTCTTTTTTACTGCTTTAAGGTACCGCTTTTATGCTTCTGTAAATTAATATCAACTATAGAACCACAACAAAATCCGTGATAGTTTAGTGGCTAGAATTACCGCTTGTCGCGTGGTAGACCGGGGTTCAATTCCCCGTCGCGGAGATTTTTTTTGATTTAATAATTCCCTTCGTTTTTTAGTGAAGGTATAATTTTAAAAGTTGAAAATTTTCAATTAAAATAAAACTGCAAAAGTTTTTTTTCGTTAAACTAGACATATACACAAACTCATCACAAGTTGCTGCTACAACAATTTTTCAAGATGAAATTATATTTAATGTCTGCTAAAATCAAGCTACTTATTACACAACAAGTTAATCCGTGATAGTTTAGTGGCTAGAATTACCGCTTGTCGCGTGGTAGACCGGGGTTCAATTCCCCGTCGCGGAGTCTTTTTTTAAGTATCTCAAGCTTATTTTTATACAAAAGTTTATTTTTTTAATGTCAACTATAGAAAATGTGTGGCCTTATTGTAACTTTAATACGTGAAGGGAAAATTCAACTAGGAATTCAAAGAGCTTTGTTTTCTCTTTGTCTCCTTTATCTTTATTCTTGAAATCCTTCTTTAACTAACATCAAGTCCGTGATAGTTTAGTGGCTAGAATTACCGCTTGTCGCGTGGTAGACCGGGGTTCAATTCCCCGTCGCGGAGATTTTTTTAACTTTTTAAAACTTATTCTAGTATCATTTTCTCCGTGTATGTCAATTTATCGTCACTTTTTAGAAGTATCAAAATCCGTGATAGTTTAGTGGCTAGAATTACCGCTTGTCGCGTGGTAGACCGGGGTTCAATTCCCCGTCGCGGAGTTTTTTTTAATTTTTAAAACATATTTTTTCTTTCTCATCAATGGTGAAATTATAACCCCAGATATAGCAATAGATTGAAAAAAAGGCATAACTTTCTTACTAAGATTGAAAGTATGTTTAGATTTCAGAGATTCAAAAGCACATCTATTCAGGACTCTTTTAAATATGCTATGTCTCATATGGGTTCACAAGCCATGGTACTAACGTCTGGAAGGCAGAAAGTTGATAAAGCGTCTTCTTTACATGGTATGACTATATCATCAGCTTGTTCGTTATCAGTCAACCCAACTCCTTTACTTCAATTTAATCTTCATTTGCCTTCATATACATCTCTGGCTTTGCATCTGCTGGGATATCTAGCTATACATATGTTTAGACCATCGCTGAAATCTGTTCGTTTGGGCCGTATATTTGCCAATGGAGTTAAGAGACCTCTGTGTGAATTACTCCCTGACAATGATGATGGGGAATTGTTCCATGAGAAAACAACGCCTTTTCAGAGTCTAGAAGATAGTGAATGGTCTATGGTTGATATGGATGATATAGAGATTCCTATTTTGAATGAAGCTTATCAAGTGTTCATTTGTAAAAAAAGACAAGTCTACGAAATTGATCAGCATGAAATATGGGTGGTGCAGGTTCTATCAATTAAAAACTTAAATGGTGATTCATCTGAAGGAGGATTAATTTATTACAATAGAAATTTTCACTGCATAGGAGATAAATTGAATTGAAATACCCAATGTAACTCAAGTTTTCAAGCAATCTCAAATCTACTATAATTATTACTATTATTAATATAACTTTAACTATTACAACCAAACATAAAATAAAGCTATGGTTATTCGTATCTGCATTATTTAATTTGTATATAAACGATACATTGTATCAAGCATTACTCAACTCTTGTATCTCAGCTTGTAACTTATCCATGGCTTCTGATAGTTTAGGCAACACAATTTCATATCTTTCTTGAAACCTTTTATTTCTCTTATGACTTTTCTGTACCATTTCAACTTTTTTAGTATTTTTGATCTCAGCTAAAACTCTAGTTAGTTCTTCATTCCTGAGCTGCTTCTTAGACTCCAATCTTTCATGTTTACTTGTTTGTTGATCTAACTCTGACGTTAACTTATTCAATTGGGATTTTATATTCGAAAGTGAATTTTCATCTTTTTCAATAGTTTTTCTTAAAATTTTTATATCGTTTGTTAATTGTAACTCTTGCTCCTCTAATGCGGGCTCCTTGCGATGCAGTATTTCTTCTGATTGATTTAATTCAGCCCTTAAATTTTCTATTTCTTGTTCAAGTTGAATTACTGCATGTTTTAATCCTTTCAATTTACCTGACACTCGGCTTTCATTCGTACTATTTTTAGTATTATACTTTGAAATTTTGTTTTTAAGAATTTCAATATCTTTTTTAATGTCGGTTATCTTTTTATTCTCTTCTCTTTTATGTTTTTTCAATCGCGTTTTAGTCTCATTAAGTTTTTCAATTGTTGACAATAAACTAGACTGGAGAGTGATAAGAGACAGTGACATATGTGATTGATTCAATACTGAAATCAGCAGAGATGAAACTGTATTGAAAATGTAGTTTGCAATTAACTTCCCATGACCTATTTCTGATCCTTCTTTTTCGTACACATCTAAATTATATTGAAATAATGGAGTTAAGCCATAAATACAGATATAGTGGTCATAATCATTGACTGAGTAAAATTTCACGTGCAACCATTCAACATCATTTAGTTTAATTTCTAAACTATGCTTTCGATTAATGACTCTTGTCAATTTATTAACATCCATAAACTTGTAAACAACTTTTGTATCATCAATATGAACCATTGACAAAGGAATAGAACCAGTATTTAAAAATCTTTCTCGTTTTGGATCTTTATAGCTAATAGTATCACCAGCAAAAAATCGTGGATATTTTAATAAAATTTTCAATGCTGCTAAGAACGACCAAAGTGGTTGAAGCGTTATTTCACTGACTAATTTTTGATAAATTATGGTCGTATAATTATTATTATTTGCATTATTATTGTTGTTACTATTGTTGGAAGATACTAACGTGCTCAGTCTCAGTCTACCTTTCTTGAAATTTGGTGATGAAAGTGATGTTTCATTTGACTTCATAGTATTGATTAACAAGGATGGTTTACTATTTTTCAAGCTTAATGGATTTGAACAGAATGTTTCAAAATTATGTCCAATAATAGAGGCATCTGAAATATGTGAGTTGATAAATTCATTTTCATCATTCATTCCTAATTCTTCTGGTACAAGAACTTCGGAAATTTTAGAATCTTCCATTTTTTCAATAGAATTTACAGCTTGCTCATCTTGAAAGCTAGATATTAAATTATTATGAGTAGATTCATCTTTTCTTTTGAAATTAAAAGATGGAGCATTTACCAAACTTGATAAATTATCTAAAGTTCTTGAATTTTCGGAAAAAATGAAATATTTCAGTATAATTGGAAGTAAATTTATATTCACCACATGAACACATAAAGCCATATAAATGAATTTCAGAAACATCTGAGTTGATTTACTTATACTTTCAGATTGATATTCGTTCAAGCTTAAAAAATTCATACTAATTTGATAGACTAAATGGTTAACATTGGTGAATTTTAAGTTCCAATGAGGACTCATGTAACCTAAAACTGTATTTGATACACTTAACTTTTTTAGAAAGTTTTTTATGATCAAAATAATTTTAAAGCTTATGATAGCATTGAAAATACGATGGTTTCTTAAAGAATTTTTTAAAGACTTTTCATTTTTATTAGCAGCAAACATTGATGAGCTAGTCATGGTGATTGCTGGTAAATTTGAATTCATGATTATCGGTTTGTTGCCAGTTGTCATATTATTTGGAGTACTAGCAGTTCCATTCACTAAAATGGTAGGTATATTATTTCCTATTGAAGGTTCTAAATTTGTATCACTGCTCGTATTATTATTATTTAGTTTGATAATATTTTCATTAATGTCATTCTTATCGTTAACGCTGTTGAGTTGCTTGTTAATGGTATTAGTATTATTATTATTAGTTGTTGAAGTTATCGATGTGTTAGTATTGTTACTAGTAATAGTAGTGGTGGTAGTAGCATTGGTAGTATTTGTATTGCTTTTGCCTTGGTTGGTAGCTATAAAATTATTACCAGTGTTATGGAGGTAATGATTACTATTACTGTTACTATTACTATTACCTTTCATCACATACATTGAATCTTCTGGAGGAGATGCTCTAGCAGTGGATCCTATAATATCAGATGCTACAATTGCCTCTGCAAATAATTCAACATATTTCGCAAAATGCTTTTCATACCAATAATTGGTAAAAGTTACCAAAACCATATTTAGTATTCCCATTGCAGTTAACGTCCAAAAATTGAATTTGTTGGAAGTGAAGGAACTAGTCCTCCAAGGACGGAAATGCATGGTTTTATATGTAAAAAAGGAGGGTTCTCGTATCAAAAATAATTTTCTAAGAAAAAACTTCGGGCCATTGGTTGATGATTTGGCAAAAACGTATATCCAAAGAAAACCTGTTCTTATAAACCCTGGCACCCAAGACATGATAAGTATCAATGAGATGACATCAAAAATAGGGGCCGTAAAGTGCCCCTTTTTTGCTTTTGTTTCAGTCATTATATCCTCCTTTCAGATAATAAACAAAAGTGACAATAAAGTACTTTGATTACCGCTGTTGGACTTCGATTTGTTTTAGATTTAAGATCCTCTTACTCGTTTTTTTTTTGGTTGAATATCGTGTACAGTACACAGAAGGCTTTTTCTTTAAAAAAAAAAATGGAATTTAAAAAATAATATTACTAAGAGAAAAAGATGTGCTTATACAGTTAATATTAAGAGGAGGATAATATCAATTTATTAAAAGCGAGATGAAATGAGATGAAATAGAGTCAAATTTATTAAATTAAATCAAGTCTTACTAATATACTTATTTATCGATAATTAATAGATTATTAACGATCTCCGTCTTAGCTTGTAATTAACATCAATATGGGTGTATAGAATCCCTATGGTGTACCGATGTATTTTTTTTTCAATGAAACTTAAATGATAATTGCTTATAATATTAAGGCCAATATATTAAGAAACTTGATGAATTTGAGTTAAAGTACTTCATGAGGAAAAGTACATTGTTAAGAAAGAATCATGTGTAGCTAACTAATTGACAACTTCTCAAAATAAGAATACTTCTATTGTCTACAACTCAGCACTTTTATCTGTAAGATTTTAAAATATAATTGGCCTAAAGTTAACATAACCAATTTAAAAAGATCAAAAAAACATCCAAGAAACTATTGTACTTTATGTAACTAGATAATTAAGATTACATAAAAATCGAATGACTTGATTGGATTCGAGTATCTCATAGTACTTATGGGTACCTTATGGGGTTTTTTGTCTGAAATTTTTTGTTTAAGCCTTGCTTTAATTCCAACAGACTGTGTGAGAAACATAAAATTGCATGCACAACTAATGGGTAAGTATGAATTTGCTCACCACAATAGACAGCAGCACGATATTCTCAGATATATTTAGTTTATTATACGTTATAAGCTACTACTTATCATTTATAAAGACATTAATAATATGTAAACAGTTATATAGTACCTCTAGGAGTTTAAGGAGGATAGTTCCTTCAATCAAATTACGATTAAGTTTAATATACTCAGCTAATGATATGTTTTTTATACATTTATATATATGTATTTTTTTTTTTTTTCACTTACGTCAGCTTCACTCAATTTAATCATCCAGCCTTATTCAAAGGTAAACAGATCCCTTGCAAAAACCTAGTTGTACTGAATAGACAGAAACCCCAGTACTATGGTATTGACTCTATAGTACTCAAATATTAATTTCCTGATACTATTCAATAAATCTACCAAGGATTATTGCTATAAAACCATCTTTCTTTGATCATCGGAATTCGGGCTTTGAATATGTTTTCCTCTTTTTTTTTTTATTCTTTTAATTCATTCTTTTCCAATGCATGTCTCATCAGTATATCAATTTATTTTGAGATAGCTTCGCCTACTTAATCTTTCGCATTTATTTCAACCTATTTTTAATATAAATACACATCCGAGAATTCCTTAAAAAAAAAACCATTTAATTTCTGAATTATCACCCTCATATATTTAAAAAAATTCAATCATGAAGTTGAACCCTTTCTTATTATCGCTTGCTACCTCAGCACTTGCAGCTAACTCATACGGTGTTCTTGAATTTGCTAATTTAGGTTTTGATGGTTATTACCGTGAAGTTGCGTCAATTTCGAATGCCGAAACTGATGAATGTACTTGTTCCCTTTCAACAGACAAGACAAGCTTTTCAGGTACAAACGCACCTCTTAATGAACCACTCTCTGTTCATTTTAGAGGTCCTCTTATCTTAAATTCTTTTGGTTACTACGTGACTGACAGTTACAACAAAGGTGACTCCAGCGGTGAATGGACTAGACTCGCCTACTATAATGCTTCCTCTTCAACAGCTGATAATGTTACCTTTTTAACCAATGCTGGCGCCAATTCAACTTGCTTAGGTAAAGCCTTGACATATGCTGATTCGGATGGTGTCTCTTCAGCTTCTTCATCCACTGTTCTCAAAGAAGGTACTAAAATCATTTCCAATGAAGAGTACGCAATTTTTTCCGGCGAAGAATGTGATTCTTCTGGATCTAGCAAAAACTGTGGTGTTTACAGGGATGGAATTGCTGCATACCAAGGATTTGGTGGTGCTGTTAAAATGTTTTTATTTGACTTTGAAATGCCAACGGAATCTCTGGCCGATGAAAGTGTTGCTTACTATGATATGCCAGCTATTTGGTTATTGAATGCTAAGATTCCAAGAACTTCTCAATACCCTGATAACGGAAACTGCTCTTGTTGGAACTCTGGCTGTGGTGAATTTGATATTTTTGAAGTTATGAATACTACTGAAACTGGTCATTTATACTCCACTGTCCATGATTATCAAGGTACTGATGATATTGAAAACGGTTTGCAAGTGGGTGGTTACATTGAAAGAGACACTTCTGGCCCCATGAGAGGTGGTGTCGTATTTGGCAGTGATGGAAATGCAGTTGTTTTCATGACTAACGACACTACAATCTCCAGTAATATCTCTTCTCTGGATGTTAGTAATTGGATTTCATCCGCTGGTTCTACATTAACTGATACTTTAAGCTCTGTCCTGGCAGCAGCAGAAACTGGCTCTTCTTCATCAAAGAAGAGCTCTGCAGCAGGTGTTATAAACCAAGCTTCAATTTTTACTAATATAATGGTATCGATTTTCGGAATCGTTTTCTACGCTTTAGCATAATTTGGGTTTTGGGTTTAAAAGGTTAAAGATATGAAATTCTTTATATTACTGTATATTTATAATTCTTACAATATTGTATATGAATTAGAGTTTGCTTTATCATTGCTGTAATTCAAAATTTATGCTTGCAATTCATTTTTTAAAATAATTGAACAATATTGTGAGAAATCGTAGTAATGATTTATTTTGTGGGGTGAACGGTATTTCCAAATACGGTTTTTTAGGAAATTGTGCTTTTATGATTTGATTAAGCTCATCCCCAAATTTTGCGGGCAAATCATGTAAACTGAAGCAATTAACACTGTCGTGAACCTTATTCTCATTGTCTTTCAATTCAACATAAATTTTCATTAAATTTGAATCATTTTCAAGCTTCATATTTTTCAACTCTTGTTCTATATTCTTCAAATAAATAAGGGCAATCTTATCATCTAATTCTGGATCGATTACAATTTTTTTCATATACTTACTTAAATCATTTTTGCTTTTAAAATTTAACGGAACAAATTTTCTCCATTGATTAGTAAAGATTGAATATTTTATATACCAGTAATTGTTCAAAACGTAACCTATAGAATAAAATAATCCTGGTTTTGGATTGTTGACAACTGGTGTCAAGACATAATCAGAGTTTCCTACGTTATCAAGGGTCATTCGTATCATTTGATGCTTTGGGAATGTTTCCAGTGATCTCATATCCCTTCCAGTACCAGCACTTAACATATTTGCAATTGGATCATTTTTCATGGATTCGCAACAATAATAGTTAGACAGGTATAATTCCAGGGACAAATATTTGGGTTTACTTAGCCATTTTTCTGGATTTCTAAGTAGTGGGTGCTTTAGATTCATCTTTCCATGATTTCAAAGTTGATGAATTCTGATATTTTTCATTTTCATTTTTCATTTTTCATTTTTCATTTTTCATTTTTCATTTTTCATTTTTCATTTTTCATTCTTAATTTTTCAAATATTTTTTTTTTATTCTCACTTAAACATCTACAAAATTTTGACTGATATTATTATAGTCTCAAATTCATTTGATGTATTTTTTACAGAAATTTAAACAGGTAGTAATACATTAATATTTAGTTAAAGTGGTAAGTGGGTAATTGAGGATATCATATGCTTAAAATAAGCAGGCAGCAGCAGCCAAAATACCAGCACCAGCAACACCAACCTTGGCAGCACCATTATCAGTAATAGTAGTAACAGTTGGAGCAGCAGTAGCAGAAGAGGTAGTAGTAGTGGTGGTGGAGTTTTGATCGTCCTTCTTAACAATGCTAATCTTGATAGCACCATCTGGAATATTTCCTTCTGGAAGATAAAGAACACCATATTGCTTTTCAGTATAAGAGTATGGGTCATTTTGGTTCTTGGCAGCGTAGAAAGTATCGGTTCCGTTCACAACTAAATTATCACCATCAAATGTGACAGGCAATGCCTCACTAACACCAAGACCTAAGAAAGTACCGTAAGCACCTAAATCGTATGGAACTGGACCTTGATCAGAAGAGCTGATAGTTCCATCAGAGTATTCCAAGTTTTGAGCTTGTTCTCCTAATAAGAAATAGTTAATACCAGCACCTTCATGAATAGAAGCTAATCCTAAACCATCAACTGAAGAATCGTCTGATTTCGCGAAAAGTTCAAGACCTAATACGGAAACGACAGTAGCTAAAGAAAGAGTAAGTTTTTGGGCCAACATGATAGTTATTTTATAGATTATTCAAATTTATATGATGAATTCTTAATGATGAATTCTTAATGATGAACTGATAAATCAGAAAAAAACTAACCTCTTTATATGTTGACTCAAGATGAAGTTCCCCTATTTTAATGCCGTGTTTTTATCTCAATTGGTAAATTTGTTGCATCTTTTTTTTGTGATTATGCGAACAACTTTATTTGTATGCGTCATTAGACGCCGCACCTGTTCAACAATTCCCCATATCGAAATGCATAGTAAACAAAAGCTATTTATAGAACATTATGAAGCCAAATACTCATGCAATTAATGACATAGAATATAATTTCGGTAATAAAGTACTACTGTCTCATAAGTTATTCTTCAACATAGACAATTTTGTATGTTATCGACTTCAGTGTACATAGAAATGATATACTGGCTGAAATATATAATTAAATTGATTTATGGATGAATAAACAATTTCTATTTTTTCAATGTTGGTAAAGCTTTTACTGCTTTTGATATAATTCAATCAACTGTGGACAGGGGAAACAATATAGTATTCCTAAAAAGTTTACAAGTTCCCCGATTAAGATATACATTTACCTAAAACAAATTGTTAAATATATTTAAACCAAAATGTAACAAACTTTCATATTCTTTTGTCCTATAAGGAAATGACGTAATACCCACACAAAAGGTAATATAACTACTTTTAAAGTTAAACTTCTGTAATTCGAATAAGTTATAAATGTGGTGGACGCGGTCAGCCACAACCCAAATCGTATCCAGATTTGTTCTTATTTTTTCTTTTTAATAAAGCTCCATATATATGAACCTATAAATAGCTTCTCCACAATTAAAGGTTATTGTTTAAACTCATGGTTGCATAAATAATTTTTATAACCGTTAAAAAATTTGTAATTTGACAGATTGAAAAAAAAATAAAGACAAAAAAATACTCTCAAGTTATGTGAATGTTTTATTTAATTGCATTTTGATTGTTTACTATTTCTATTTTTATTATAGAAGTTAATGTTTAAATTAATAAAGTAATCATACTTCAGGACCACAATAAATTCATTTAAAGGTATTTTACGGGACTGCATTTTTTTTTCGGTTTGCTTCTTCATATATATTTTTAGTTCTTTGACTCTGATATATTTAACCTTAGTTTAAAATTAAGTTGCAGGTTTAATTTTATTTTAAGCTGGCTGAAAAGAAGGTGTAATTTTTTTCAATAAATTTTGATCTTTCGTTTTTGATTATGCACTCTTAAAGCTAATTATAAGGACAAAATATCTAAATAAAAAATTTCAGTGAACATTTATATGCCTTCACTACTCATGAAGTGTCTTTCCATTAAAATGAGTGAAAACCTGAAAAAGCAAAACACAACAAATAATCACATCGTGATATCAATGATACACTGTTTCTCACAATTTGTACAGAATTCATAACAGTGTAAAAGAATTTCACTGTAGAATAATGCTTACTTCAATCTTTTAATTTTAAAGGAAGTTTTTCTCACGTAAGGTGGCTAAATATTACTATTTGAAAAAAATAATACTTTTGATTATGCATGTGTCATATAATTCATCTAATATTAAATGGTGTTTACATTAGAATAAAAATCATTAAACCTCAAACATTTTTTTTATACCCAGGGCCCTATTTAATTACATTAAAATAAGTAGCTGAGTAACTAAATAAGTTAATTAAGTACAATCAAACACAAGCCAGTAAATTGACTATAAGAATTCAGACGGTGCATCTATCTGTCAACCCAAAGTTATAAGTATAAGTAAGAAATATACAGCTTTAAAATTATGCTTGGAAGTGCTCATTGCTAGATAATTTTGGAATCAAAGTTGATAGGTAAGCTAAAAAATAAAGTGTTGGATTTCACAAACGTGCTATAAGCACTGAAAATTACTTACAATTTACCGTATAACAAACATGTTACGTGAAAGCAGAGAAATTCCTGGTTAAGTTCAAAATCTCAAGATATCTGAAGAAAAGTATCGGTTCGGGACGGGCCAACCTAATATTGATTATAGAATTTATCCGTTTCTTCGCAATCTGGTTTCAGTATGCTTAACTGTGGCATTTGATATCATATAACTACAAAATGGCCACAATAATATTTCATTAACATATAATGTCAATAAAGCAACAAAACTTATTATTTGGATCCAAATCATTCCCTATTACTAAGGAAAAAATCAAGGAGGTTGATCTGAAATTTAACGTAAGACCATTTAAAGAAGCACCTATTTCAAATTCAAATGTGGATCTTATTGAACTAGATGCCATTGATTTATCATTATTTAAGGAGGGACCTCAACATTTAGAATCAAGGAAAAAATTAGCAGCAAATTTAGAAAAGTCTCTTTCGTCTTATGGATTTATTGCCTTAGTGAATCATGGAATCAATCTTGAAGAGTTTGACCATTTGAAAGCCATTGCTCAATCTCTCTGTGAATTACCAGAAGAAATTCAAAAGCAACATCTTGCTGGTGCTTTGAAATCCGATTTGGAAGACAGAGCCCAATCCATGGGGGCTGAAAGAGGAGCTGGCTTCAAACCTCGTAAATATTGGTCCATGCAGAAAGGTGTAGAAGATGATATAGTTTTGTACAATTTTCGAAACATGCTGCAACCAAGAGTTTTCGATACTGATTTTAACAACTACCCTGAGTTAATCTTACCTCATTTACCGGAGATAGTTGCATATTTTAGGAAACTTCATAATGAGGTTCTTAGGAAATTAACCATTCTTTGTGATATCGTTCTTGAAATACCAGAAGGTACTTTGTGGGAAAACTATTTTAAAGTTACTGAAGGAGATTACGAGAATTCTGGTCATGGATTTGGAAGATTTATGCTTTACAATGAAATGAATAAAGAAGATGCAAAGAAAGTTAGAAATAATTGGTTAAGAGGTCATTCTGATAGTACTGCTTTTACATTTATCACTTCACAGCCAATTTTGTCTTTGCAAATTAGAGATTATTTCACAAGTGAATGGAAATATGTTGGGCATAGACCAGGTGGCTTAATTGTCAACGTTGGTGACTCAATGGAGTTTATTACTGGAGGTTTCTTTAAGTCATCTATTCACAGAGTAGTAACTCCTCCCGAGGATCAAAGGGGTTATAAACGTTTAACTTTAATTTATTTTTGTAACCCAAAATATACCAGCGTGCTAGATCCTGAACCTTTAAATTCCCCCAAATTACAAAAATTAGGATACGGAAAGCCAAAAGAATGGGATAAAATCACTTTTAAAGAGTGGGACGAAGAAAAAGGTAGACTTTTCGGTAAAAAAGCAATAAATGATGTTGAAGGAGATGAACCCAACTTGGTACTTCTCTATGGAAGATTACATGAAAGGTGGCATCAAGCTGAACATAATTTTACTCTAGAAAATGCCAAGAAGAGGTTCAATATTATTGAAATTTAATACGAGATTTTTGTTATTTACTAACAAGTCATGTAGGTTATATATATTATAAATTGTTTATTTGTGCTATATTCAAAGCTTGAAACCAGTGGAAGTTTTATGAGCTTCGGATTTTTTAATATTACCTTTGATATCCCTGAATTCACCCTTTTTACCAACAACAGTAATGTTCTTTGCCTTTGATAAAGTATCCATAACTTCACCAACTTTAGCCTTCTTTCTAGATCCATCTGCATTAGTTGGAACTCCGTGTTGTTTGAGTTTTTGTTCGCGAATCTCTTTCTTTTCTTTAAATTCCTTAGATCTCTTCCTCTTGGCAGCTCTTCTAAGTCTTTGTTTATCTTCTCTAGATAATTCATCCTTGGAGTATGATAAACCGGACTTAAGATGCAATTCTTTTTTACCTTCTTTTCCATTAGCAACAGAGTCTTCAACTCTGAATACTTCTTGCGGTGCCAAAGTACTTTCAGTGGATGCAGTCAAAGGTTGTGCGTCTTCCATGCTGATAGATGCTGGAGCACCATCTGTAACCTTGATTTCAACTTCTTTAATTTGATGAGGTTTAGGAATGAAATGAGCTGAACATAAGGCATCAAGCTTATATGTCACATTATTAAATAATTGAGTAATTTCGTCGTGTTGACTTTGTAATGCCTCAGATATTTCGGTAGGTCCGGTTGATTTCTCTCCTTTGAAATCATCTTCATAAATTTCTGCCAAAGATTTAGTAGATTTTTCCTCGCTTAACTCAAACTTTGAACGCTCTCTAAATTGTGAAATATCAGAAACTAACCTTTTAGGTAAATCATCAAAGTTTTCCTCTTTTATTCTTCTTCTGATCATATCTTCTAATGTTTCCGTGACTTCTTGAGTAATCACAGGTACCGGCTTAGATGTTCTTTCAAAATCTAACGCTTGTGACTCAACATCATCAAGCAATGAGTCTTGGGGACGATCCTTGACGGAAACTTCACCTTTCATAGACCATTTTTTCTCTGCCACTGATTCTGCTTCAAGCTTAGCAATTTCTTCTTGGATTTTCAATTGTTGCCTTTCAAAAGAGGATAAATTGTCTTTTGAAGATGGCTTATGATCAATTGAATCTTCTTCATCAAATAAATCGTTCATTGCAGAACCAACAGCATTATCGTAATCTTCTTCTTGCAACTCCAATTCCTCTTCTTCCTCTTCTTTTTCTTCTGCCATATTTTCAGAAGTTTTCTTTAATGGTGTTTTTGTTACTGGTTTACCTGGCTTTTGAAAATAATCATCAAAATAAGGCATTTCTTCATCATCACTACCATCACTTATTTCACCGAAATAATCAATTTCTTCATCGTTGTCATCGTTGTCATCTTCTTCATTTTCATCCATTGCTAAAGTTTGCTTGTTAAACTCGTCAATGTCAAAAAACTCATCGTTCAATCCAAAAACGTCTTTTTGAGGAGCTTGAACCGTTTCTTCATTTTCTGCTAATTCTTGTTCATCTTGTTGACCTCTTTCCAATTCTTTGTGCTCTTTATCCTTATCATAATCTTCATTATCCTGATCTTCCTGATCTTCCTCATCTTCCTCATCTTCCTGATCTTCCTCATCGTATTCCTCATTGTCCTGCTCTTTTGCTTCTACACCAGAATCTATTTCAAAATCTTTAGCGTCTTCAAAGTCTTCCTGTTCGTCACTCAGACTATTGTCGGAATTATCTCCACTGATTTCATCAGACTCTTCATTCAGAACATTTCCAAATTTTTCCTTAAGCTTAGGAATTTTCTCATATAGCAAATTTTCAGCCATGCCTTCTAAAACCATTTTGGTTTGCCCATAAACTTGTGAAGAATCGAGTCCATCAGTGTATATTTCATCCAATACAGAATGATCCTTAGTTATAGGATCTATAAACGTTTTGACCAACTGGTTCAATTGATTTATGCTCTTATCATCTTTACACAATGCAAAAACATCCTCAGGAGATCTTGTTAAGGTGTCTATAAGATCTAAAGACATGATTGTAATTAATGATAAGAATTTTTAAACCTCTTTGCAACGATGCAATGAGATGAGATATATCTGCAGGATAGAAAAATTGGAATGTTGAACTTAGAGACTTTTTTTATTTATTTATTTTGTAAATATATATATTAACTTTTTTTTTTTTTCCTCCTCCAACGTAATACAGCTATTTTACAATAGATATCAATTGTTAAATCTTTAACTTTATTTATTTTTAGTGATAAACTTTAGTGTTTTAATTTTTATTATTAATGATCTTGAAGTTGAGAAAAATATCACCGGTGTCGAATTATTCTTTTATATGGAAAAGATTTGCCTCGTTTTCGTCGTCTAAAAGGTGGATAGATAGACAATCGAATGATAAGTTTTCTCAAACTGCTAAATCAAGCAACTATCGATCTAGAGCAGCATTCAAACTTATAAAACTTGATGATAAATTTAAGCTCTTCAACAAAAATTGTAAAACAATATTGGATTTAGGATTTGCACCAGGAGCCTGGACACAAGTAGCTATTGAAAGAACTTCTAAGAATAAGGATGTGAAAATATTAGGAATAGACCTTATTAAATGTACACCTCCGAAAGGTTCCCATTTTCTACAAGGAGATATTTTTAATAATGAGACCCAAAACAAAATTTTGAAATTCTTTGATGTAAAAGGTATTGAGGGGAATATTTTGGAACCAAATGTTGATTTTATAATGAGTGATATGATGGCTAACACTTCAGGAAATAAAGATGCAGATCATTTTGCAAGTATGGATTTATGTACAGAAGTATTGAAATTATCTGATAAACTTTTAAAATTTAATGGCAATTTAGTAATGAAATTTTTCACCGGTAAAGAAGACAGCTTAATTCAAAAACAATTGGAAGCAAGATTCAAGAAAGTGTATAGATTTAAACCGGAGGCTAGTCGAAATGAGCTGAAAGAAATGTTTTTCGTTGGGATTAAAAAGTTGAAAAATGTTTCTTGATGCCTATGAAATTTTACTTACCTCAATTATGGATTCTACCTGTGATAATATATATATATATAGAAAAAAATGAAAGAACCTAAAACTTATACATTTCTATTAATATAATTTTCTATCACGATTTCAATACTCAAATGTTCATAAAATTTAAATGCTTTATATTAAAGTTATAAAGGCCACTTAAGATAAATACTAATTTTATAAATTTAGAAACATTTACTTAATGTAGTTCCAATACGTTGTACGTCAAGTTACCGTATATGGCAAGCACACATGCTCAGACGTTTATCGGTTTTAAGATCTAGATTCAACCAGACTGCATATGAATTATCAATTTCCTAATTAGGATAATTGGTTGCAGGCTTTGACGTTGAACTAGAATACTATGGCAAAAGTGGAGATTTGTCATATATAATACTAAAACATTTTATGAAGAATTATTACTTCAAAAGGAAAAGGCAAAGTCCAGCCATAATGGCTTAGTCTCTTAAATTGCTTTTATTTGACCCCCTTCTACTCTTCTTACAAATGAGTTTCATACAGAACATCTCCAAACAAATAAAAGCCGATCGAAAGAACTTCAAATTTTATCAAATAATATGAAGTTTTCTACATTAGTCAAATTAGCCCAAGTTATAACAGTAACTTATGGTGCATATGTACCAGCATCACCATGGTCCACTTTGACTCCTACTGGAACCGTTCCAGCATCTGTTTCTCCTATTCGCTCCGCCTCGGGATCATTTGCAATTTCAATAGTTACTTTAGCTACAGCAAATGCTAAGAGAGCGGGTGAAACTTCTGTTGATGCAGATGGAATTTTTGGTATCTTGTCAGAGATTCAAGAAACTCAAAATGATGGTGCACCAACTACAACAGGAAATACAGCAGTAGCTACCGAAAATACAGCAGTAACCACCGAAAATACAGCAGCAACTACCGAAAATACAGCAGTAACTACCGAAAATACAGCAGTAACTACCAGAAATACAGCAGCAACTACCAGAAATACAGCAGTAACTACCAGAAATACAGCAATAGACACGGTACCAAATACAATAATAAAAACGACTTCTAAGACAAATGCAATACAAACTGCAAACATACAATCAACCTCAGCACAGTTTTTCCATGAAAGTTCCACTACATCAAAAACTAAAACCATACCAATACAAACTACTCCTATAACCATCACCTCAGTAAAGACACAGATAATTGGTACTGCTTCTGGAGTCAACCAAATACCCGACGGTCAAATCCAAGCACAGCCAAATCCATCAGTTTTAGCTCAAATTGGAGATGGTCAAGTGCAACAGCAAACTGCAGTTTTAGCTCAAATTGGGGATGGCCAAGTGCAACAGCAAAATGCGGTTAACCAAATTGGAGATGGCCAAATACAAGCAACTCAAACCGCTGCTGCTGGCGTCAACCAAATTGGAGATGGCCAAATACAAAATACAAACAGTCTTTTAGACTTAAACTCAGAATCCCAGGAATCGTTTCAAAAAACTTGTTTGAATGCCAACTCGCTTGCCATTACAATATCCAATGGTGAATTGAGAGATTCAAAAGGTAGAATTGGAGCTATCGTTGCAAACCGACAATTCCAGTTTGACGGACCTCCTCCACAAGCTGGAACTATATATGCAGGGGGTTGGTCAATTGTGCCACACTCATTTAATTCTGGTCCTTCAACCGGTAGTACTTATGGGAAACTTGCCCTTGGTGATCAAACAACATTTTATAGATGCTTATCTGGAGATTTTTATAATTTGTATGATCAATCAATAGGTGGACAATGCTCACCAGTTGAATTTTATGTCTTAGAAGCAACTAATTGTTAGCCATATTTTTAGGGGCTTCGTTAGATCGTCTTAATAATGATCAAGTGAATAGTTCTATGAGGAAAAGTTACAATTTATCAGACAAATCAATGCTTCTCATAAAGTCATATATTTCTAACGTAATACAATAAGGGCTCTCTGGCCGAGTGGTTAAGGCGGTAGACTCAAGTTCTACTATCGTAAAGATGCACGCGTTCGAACCGCGTGGGAGTCATTATTTTTTTCTTCCTTGCCCCCTTTATTTTGCTACCAAAACTAAAACTAAATATTTTTCCGTTTATATTATACCATATAAAACTTGATTACACTCTATTTGATAAAATTGACTTACTTACTACCTTATTAGAACCATATATTTCATCAACATATATTTCTTTTTTTCTTTATATATTTTGCCCAATTTCATTCAAGATAGAAGCAAAATATTAATGGATTATATCTCTGTCATTACTTGATATTGCTTCATGTGTAGAATAATGCTGAGAAAGCAATCCTATTTTCATCATTTGCTTTGAAACTTTCTCTCGTAATTTGTCAAGTGCAGCAGCTTGAGAATTTAAAATACTTAATTTCGAAATAACAAGTAGTCTATACTCATCATCATTTTTTCGCTCCGAGTCTGATTGAATTTTGGTACTCAAATGACTAATACTATTTTGTATTGCTATAAATTCTTGTAAATCCTGACCAGGCTGTAAAACATTATGACTTTCGATGTATTCAAGTATCAGCGATATTTTACTTATTATCTGACTTATTGAATATTCAATACTCTTATTGTGTTCAATGATATTTTGATCTATCATTCCACTTGTTAATAATTTTGAATAAGAATTTGAATTATAGTATTTACTATGTTTCGTTATAGTCGATGAGACATTCTGTTCCACTTCTGTTAAACAAATGTGAATATCTAATTCTTTTTGAATATTCCCTATCTCGTCTATTGCAAACCCTCTAAATTTATCGATACCAGGACTCACCAACAACACCATTTTCATCTTTGCTAGCTTAGGACCCCCGTGACGGATTAATTGAGTTATATATGATATAGTTAGTGAGTCAGCCTCTATTTTCGAGTCAATTTGATATAGGCCTACTATTTCCAACTCGTTGTTTATCGTTTTATACTGATCAAATCTTGTATCAAAAAAATCCAAATCAATAATGGCTTCATCAAGTTTGAGCTCAAAGGATGTAATAATAGTCCCTTCCTGGCCCAATAATAGTCCAATATTATTAGTTTTCCTAGCCACTTGATCAGATATGTTGAACAATGGTGCTGCGTTTAGTGTTATAGACATCGTTGTAGTTGATAATAGCTAAAGTAAATCAAGGTAGAATTCCATTATAAAAAAAAAAGAAAAAAAAAAATTACTAGAGAAAAATCAGATAACTAAAAAATACTAACAGAAGAAAGTTAACCTTGCTCAATTTGATAGAATTATCATAAATAATAAGAGTTAAGTGGGTTTGGAGACAGGAAACATATGAATAATAAAAATACTGGATTAGAAACTCAATTAGAAACGAGCATTTTATTCTTTTTAATATTTGGGAAATTTTCTTAATGCCACTTTGCCTTTTAAGTGTATATTTTAATCAGCCACTTATCACTAATATGTTTGTTATTATGACGAAATATTACGATAATTATATACTACATGAATCAGTTAAGTAAAAAATAAGCAAAAAAAGCAAAAAAATAAAAAAGTAAAATAAAAAGAGAAAGAATGAATTTAAAGTTTATATTTCTCTTTCTTTTTTAAATTAAAATTCTAGTTTCATTCTACCAGACTTACAATTTATATGTATTAACTTCCCCTCCCACCCTTTAATGCCCATTTATATGCTTAAGTTTCAATCATATCAATGTTGCATTTTGGCATCCCACATATGGAAAAATAAACAATACTACATGCAGACAACAACAATTGATGTCTTAAACTAAATCACTTTTTTTTTTTTTTTGTATATAATAAAAAGGTAAATGAATTTACACAGTTGTTTCTTCCTCTCCATCAAATAGGAAAAATGTAATTGTTCAATCTTTCTTGAAAAAACATAAATCCCAGCAATTGGTTTCTTTTGAAATCCACATATTCTTGTATTTTTACATGATTGTCACTTGTAATATTTTCCTCATATTCCCATACTCCATCGCTTTTTATCAAAATGGATTAATGCGACTTGCATATTGCTAACTGAATTTGTAGGTATATATTTTAATTTTCTCTTAATTAAGGGCATCTCAAAATTTTATTTTATCTTGTGAGAGCTTTTTTTTTCTTTCGAAAACCCCTTGATCTTTCAGCATGATGGTTTCCATTCAACACCCTATAGAGAGAAAGCGTCAAACTCTGGATCCTTGTTTGGTAGATACAAAGCGAATAAGGACAGAGGACCACGTGCTGGATTCGAACTCGGATGCTTTTTCTGAAAAAATGTATTTTGCATTTGTTAAATCTGCCTTGGATGGATTAGATGAAGTAAGTATAATAAAATTGAGATTATTAAGGATATTATGGATTAGATAGGCCCGAGTGATTTAATTTAATAGTTTCCTTGTTTATTTGACATGTTCTTGTACTAACTTTAGAATGATTCTACCCAAATAGACCTTTTAGCATCAAAAATCAGATTACCCAGAAATAATAAAGAAGCCATTTCTTTGGCCAATTTCAATATAACCTTAAAATTATTAATCTCTAACATTTCTAAATTGGATAATAAAAAATCTAATGGACTTATCTTATCTATCATCGAATTCTCATGGCTTTCAAAAGATAATGAAGAAGATAACATTGTGAGAGAAAATTTCAATAATTCATATATGCAATTTCTATCAGTTTTAGTTTCATCACTACCTAAATATTTACATGATGTCACAAAGAAGTTAGTATCCGAATTTACAAATGAAAAAGTTGAATTCTCGAAACATCATGAAGTTTTAAATAAAATTTTAAAATTTGTCCCAACCTCAATTAATACCTTACCACAAGCACTTCAAAAACATTTCCCTCATCATTTAGCATCGAATACAACGGATTTAACTTTTTATGTTAAAAATTTATTACAAATTTTGACCTATTGTCCTGAATTGCAATATGATATATGGCAAATGATTTTTGAATGTTGTATTAAATTAGATGTAGAACTTCAAAACGAATTAGATGATTTAGATGATGATGAAATTGAAGAATTAATCAATGGGAATGATGAAGAAGAAGATGATGAAGTCCCAGGTGAAGAAGAAGAAGTGGATGAAGATGACAATGATGAAGATGATGAGGATGATGAAGAAGAAGATGACGATGAAGATGACGATTCTGATAGAGAAGGTGAAGAAGAGTATTTAATGAATACAATGACTTCTACTAATTCCATCAAAAAGATATCAACAAAACTTGATTCTATCATCAAATTATTGTTAGAAACCACTCAATCATCATTTACCGTGGAAGAAATCAATAAAGGGAATGGCGTCTATTTATTCAATACAATTACGTCTTTATTCAAATCTCACATACTTCCAACTCATTTCACAAAACTGATTCAATTCACTTTATTCCATATTTCTCAATATCAACCTGAACTTGCAGACTCATTTCTTGTCCTTTTAATAGATGTTGCATTTAATAACAGTGAAATACTTGAAAAAAGAGTGAAAGCTATGCAATACCTTTCTTCATATATTGCAAGAGCCAAGAACCTCTCTAGACATCAAATTGTGTTTGTTGTAAGCTATCTTATTGGTTGGCTCAATAAATATGTGATCGAAAGAGAATGTGAAGTCTTCGATATTGATAGTGATAATAAAGGTAGAAATAAAATCGAGAAAACTTCAACTGGTGGTATGGAAAGATTCAAATTGTTTTACGCAGCATTCCAAGCATTATTATACATTTTCTGCTTCAGATATAAAATATTATACAAGGTACCAGGAGAAAAACATAATGAAACTGAAAATGAAACGGTCGAAAATTCAAATAGAAGTGATTCAGAATGGGAATGTGATCTTGATAAGTTCTTCCAGAGAGCCATGATTGCTAAATTCAACCCATTGAAATACTGTGATGAAACTGTTGTATATATTTTTGCTAAAATTGCAACCAAATTAAATGTTTGTTATTGTTATTCAATAATTGAACATAATAAACGAGAAAGAATGATCCAAACTAACGGCGGTCTGTCTCACTTACCTTCAGCTGTTAGTAATTTTAAACAAAAACAAGAATTTTTGGATCTTGAAGCATATTTTCCATTTGATCCATTAGTTTTACCTGCTTGCAAAAAAATTATTAGTGAGAATTACATTGAGTGGGCTGATGTTAATCCTAACAATGACGATGACGATGATGAAGAAGAAGATAGTGCTAGCCATCAAGAATTAAATAGTGAAGAACTCTCGAGTGAAGATGAGGAAGAAGAAGATTAATAGAATGCATACACTTTTAAATATCAATTTTACGAAATAAGAATACAAATTGTTGTAAATCCTTTTAGCCTTCAAAAAAATTTTAGTTGGTTGGACGTAAATAGTCATTTATATAATCCAAATAAAATTTTTTATTAGATTAAAAATTAAAAGGTCAAAAATAAATGATTCCATCGAGGATCGAACTCGAGACCTTTTCTGAGTGAGAGAAACGTCATACCGCTAGACCATAGAACCATTTCTTAATATAAGTAAGATGGAAAAAAGAAAAGAAAAGCAACAGACTGAGCTCTGTGATACACTGTACTGCTAAATAATTATTGATACCCCCAGATAAGTTGTTGGTTGTTGAAAAGTTAATGATTAATTCAAGGTTCCGCAATAAAAATTTACAACGGAAGAATACAGTTTGAAATACTATCTCGATAAAATCCAGCCTGTAACTTTAAAGAAGAAATAATAATTCTCAAGTAATTATTATTATATAAGTTTTAAATATGGCTCAAATAGATTACCCTAAATATAATTGAAATGAGCTACAATATTAGGGTGCAAATACAGATTGATAGTTAACCCTCTCTAAAGTAAATATACCAAGGTGGCTAATTTGGTTGTAAACTTATTTTTGAATTTATTTTTACCGTTTCTAAATTACAACAACTTTTTATTTCTTAAAACTGTTAAAACATTTAATAAAATTCAAACAAAAAGTGTACTATGTGCCTTTCTGTTGTTTATTGATGTTGAAACGCCTCAAGTCAAGAGTATTATTGATTTTACGCTCGTAAATCACATAGTGCACAAATTAATTATACAAGTTTTTTTGAAATGAAAATAAAAAGAAAAAGTATAAATAGCAAATTCGTTAATGAATCAAAGCTTGTAAGAAATATAATTTTGTTTCAATGGGAACCACACAGTCAAAAAGAGATAAATTTCAACAAAAAGAATGAAAGAGGAATCAAAGAAGTCATTGAAAATAAAAAAAGGCTAAAAAATTCAACCATAACCACTATATATTCGACATGTAAACTTATGATAGAAGTATATTTTTGAGATGGAAATAAATTGTGGAATTATATTGCTTGAGTTTATTTCGTCATTTTACTTCAAAATAACATTTTTTGAGATGATTAAACTGTGATTTCTTTTTTAGAAAGAACTTACTGAAAAACTTCAAATTCAACTTAATCTATTCATTAGAATTTAATTATCAGTTTTTATTTGGATATTTTCCAACTAATTATTTAATGTTTATTTTATTTTACTCCAAATTCTCAAATTTATCTTCCGATTCCACCCCCTTTCCATTATTAGGTGAAAAAAAAATATCTTTAACAAAGATGTATCAAGATCATGAATAATAATTTCAACTCTTTCTTTTCTGTTGCTTATTGAGAATATTTGCTGTATTCTTGTTCATCTTTATTATCAGAAAAAAAGCCATATTCTTAAAATATCCTGTGTTTCCTGGCTTAAGCCATAACTTACCCCAGTTTCGGAAAAATAGTCGAATGGACAAAAGGAAATAATTAAAAATAAAAATGTAAAATTTGTTTATTGTGAACAATTACAACTGAACTTGCCCCACGTTCTGTAGTTTTTTTTCAACCATGTCACAAGTTATATTTATTAGGGAATTATTTTTTTTTTCACTTAAAGTTTTCGCATTTCTAGCCCGCTGAATAGCAGATTTTGCTCTCTGTTCGAATTAATATATTTGTATGACTCGGCATGACCTGTATATAACCAAATTTTGCCCATAGCAAAATTAAAATAATTATAGATTTATGAACGACAATACTCTCCATTGTTTCTTACACAAAACCAAATTAGTCCGAGAGTCACGAACTTATCCCTTGACACAATCTCAACTTTATTGGTTTAACATCTTGTACCACAACAGTTTATTAATACACAATTCAAATCCTGAAGGCATCTGATCACATTTTGATCCTTTTGATTTCAATTTACCATCAGAGAATCTTTCCAACAAATCAACTTTCCCTTTTCTAACTACCGTTTTTTTTTGGATCCTTGTTGGTCAACAGACCAACGTTTTCAAATTTAAATTAATACATTTTTGAATAATACAGGAAATTTAAAGCAACTACAGCTATATTGATATCGATTATATAGAAATATGTCATCTGGTGAAGTGTTTACTAGTGGGGCTACAACTTCACAACATATAGAAGCTGAGGATGATGATCATTTCGAAAATACGACATTTCAATTGAAAAGAACGAGGTCTATGGGGCTTTTGGACGAATTCATTCAACCAACAACCCCATCGGATGGACAACAACAATCATCTAATGATCTGTCCAATGAGTCCAACTCAAGTTCTTTCAATTCTGCATCTTTATCTTCCAACGAGGTTCATAATACAGTGAACTCGAACGATCATACGACACATCAAGTGAGTGCTTCCCCTCATTTGTCGGTTCAAAGTCCTGAAATTACTCCCCATGACGATACTGACCTTCAAGAAGAACCTTCTATACACGTAGACTATCTTTCTCATGAATGGGACGTGTCCGATATTTCCAAGTCTTGGCGGTATATCATTCAAAAGAAAAGAGACGTTGCAGATTCTGCTCGGCTCGAAAATGCCAGTTGGAGAACTTGGGCTCAAAGAAGATCTAATTTGAAAACCATATCACCTGAGGTAGTCAATTGGAGTAAAGAGAGTGACGTCACTTGGCTCTATGGTCCAATTGTAAAAGATGAAGACCACCATGATAATGAAGAAGATGATCATAAGCGGGTAATTACTGCAACAAGTGCAACTGCTGGAGATTTATCGTTACCACTGAAATCGAGAGGGAATAAAATTAAGGGGCCAAAGCCTATATTAAAACGTAGGACTGTTGAAGAATCCATAATTAGCCATCTGAATTTATTGAAGCTTCAATTAGCTGAAAACAGATTAAAGCAGGAACGTGAAAGACAAATAGAAAAACAACAACAAATTAGACTTCATCAAAAAAACCTGTCTAAGGAAAACGAAGTGCCAGAATTCAATGATTTTGAAGCTATCCTGGATAAATTAAATTCTCAGTATAATAATTCAAGAAATAACCTGTCGACAAGTTTAAATTCTCAATATATTAACTCAAATAACAATCTGTCTACAAATTTGAATCTGAAAAATAGTTACTCTGAAATCAAAGAGTCATTGGGTACACTTACCTTAGATGATAAACAAAATCCGCAAAATAACCAGAAAATTGAGGTGTTTGCATCAAATTCATCACCATCTAATTCAAAGATAGAAAAACATATTCATTTTAATGACGAGGTTCAACAATGCATCGCTATTAATATATCTGATGAAGAAAATGATTTTTCTGAAGACTACGATACTGATGATTACGATTATGACGATACTGATGACTACATATACGAATCCAATGACAATCAAACAAGAAACAACGAACTAAATGATTCAGATGATAGTGACGAAGGAAAAGAAGGTTATGATGAGGAAGATGATGAAGAAGGTGGATTTTTTTTGAAAGTGAGATCTCCTTCTCATGGTAGTATGGCTAGTACAGGCGTGAATGGAATGCCTTCAATGGCTTCTGCATCTTCTCTTCCATCCGTTAAATCACCAAAATCAAGTAGCTTGACATCATGTGATCAGACTAGCGAATCTACTCATTCAAGTTCACATAAGTACAAAACGATCCATATTCTTCCATCTACGACTCTTAATCATGGTTCATCGGACGAAGAAAGTGATGAAGAAAACCCTTATACATCCAGTCTTTCTCATAATGTTAATAATTCAAGTAAGCGATACGATCATTATTATGATTACAACTCAGTGTATACTGTTGATTCAAATCAAGCTATATATGGAACTTTAAATAATAGTCAGAATTCTGCTGATATTGTTGATGTTCCTGAAAATATCGCCTTGGGATCTGGTTTTGATTATGAAGCTATAGATAAACTTGACGCTTCCAATTATGGATCAATGCCAATAATTGATCCCGTGGTTATAAATAGTAATAATGTAAATTATGGGGTTGATTCCAAGCCAGACTCGACAATAGGAGCTGGGACGATTCAGGACAAAAACGATAAAAGTACACCTTTTGAATTAAGTAGTTCAGATGATGATTCAGATTCAGATGATGGATTGTCAATTAGTACTAAAAATTCTAGTCAATCATTGGCTCAACTGGTATTTGGTGGGAATATGACTGCATTAAATAGTAATAATAATGTACCAGTCGAATCTACACTTAATAATGGAGGATCAGGTCTTTTCAAACAGCCAACTTCATCCAACTCACTTTCTTCTCAATTTTTTGGAGGAGAAATGACTAAACTGAAAGGGTCTTCAAGCGCACTTTCCGAACTGTTTTTCAATATAAGTAAACCTGAACCTATATCAGTATCCCCAGCAACTCAACAACATCAAAACCCTGCTCAAACCCAGAGAAAAGCATCACCTTTACCTCCGCATACTACTTCTGCAAATGCTTTCCTGGGTAATTCTACTCCACCACCACCACCACAAGGAAATAGTGCTAACAACACTTTCATGTTAGATTCTGGTAGTGAATCCGAAGATGAATTTATTGAGGATGCTTCAGGAGATAATGCTGAGAGAGCATGCTATACAGCTTTATCTCACGTTGCTGGTGCCAATGGAATTCGCAGTCCTTCACCAGAAGTAGTTGAATCCAACAAAAACCAGAATATTGTAGGCCAAGCCAAAGGTTTGGCTACACTGTTTCTTGGGAACTGGAAAAGCAACGAAACCAAATAGAATTTGAAGTACTTTGAAGTACAAAAATGGTTAAATGCCTATATTACATTGAAATAAAAAGGAAAAAAAAAGAAAAAAAAGTAAAGTTGACCATCTAAAATATTATTATGTAAATACAAGTAATCTTTAAGAATCTAATGTAGCAACGATTTTATAATCAGAGAAGGCTACCATTAAAATGTCCTACGCATACAAACATATTTATTCATTTTTATAACAGATTAAACTTTTTAGGTAAATAACTCATACTCGTGTAACTCGAATTCTCAAATCTTTTCGAATTATCCTTTATCTGACACCCTACCAAGAATTATATATATATATTTATAATATATATGATATATAATATATCTAAATGCGAACATTCATCTATGCTTTATTATGTGAGCTCTATAAAACAGCTACCCCGCTATCTAAATGTATAACTTTCAATTATTCAAAATTTAATAACCTAAATGCAAACCTCAGAGGATATTTTAATGCTTCCAACCACCCAACAATATTCTGCATATATACAAGATAGGCAATCGCTTCAAACATATCATACATCTATTACTTCTTGATATGTATGTTTTTTATTTTTTTATTTTTTAATAATTTTGCTATCTTATAGCATCCGTGATCTTTTTTTTTTTTAAATTTTTTTTGTACATTTATCTTGTTTTGCTACTTTAATCAATTCACGTTGCTTCACTTCGCACGTTTAGCATTTCCCACTGAAGTCAAAGAACGTTGAATTATGACCATAAAAACGTTCTTTCAAGATTTGCTTCTATCTTCAGTACTCCCTCTGTGTACCTTGAATTTATCATCTCACAAAATTCCTCCCCCCGAAGAAGATGGCAAGTGTGAACTTATAAGTACCTTTTCTCTTATTACTCAGGCATCGTTGGGGCTACTTTGTCTTTCTTGCTTAATTATCAAGAGGTTCTATGAGCATCCATTGAGAAGAACATGGCAAGTTTGGCTGTTTGATGTTCTGAAACAACTTATCGGGGCCATGGGCCTTCATATTTGTAATATATGCATTTCCATCTTGAAGGGAAAGCTGCAAAAGAAGAGGAATCCAACTGCAGGGTTAAGAAATATCAATCATACAATAAATTCATGGAATAATTTAGTTAACATATTTGGGAAGACTGGTAACTTGGTAAATACAATGGAAAATAATGATGATGCGTGTGATTGGTATTTTTTAAATATCACTTTTGATTGTACTATTGGAGTTTTCATTCTTTACCTCATTTTCCATTCTTTGAACCGAATTTTAACAAATAAATTTCATGTAACTCAAATTGAATCAGGCCAATATGGTTCTGATCAAAGAAAACCTTCAGTGAAGGCCTTTTTAAAACAGTTAACTGTGTATTTTAGTCTGTTGATGTTGACTAAAGTAGTGTTATTTTACATAATGGAATTATTTGCAGATCAATTACTATGGTTTACGAGTCATTTCCTTTTATTTTGGTTGAACGATTATCCAGACGAATTTGAAATCTTTATAGTAATGTTTGTGGTTCCAATATTTATGAACTGTTTGCAATTGATTTTGGTGGATAACATCATTCAGAGTAAATGGTTATTGGTAACCAATGACCGATTGAACCACAATGATCCAGTAGAAACAGATGACATATCAAAAGCTATTACTTATGGTACTTTTGAACAGGTTTAATATTTAAAAAGGTAATGACGTTTGGAATGAGATAGATTTGAGTATATTTTATTATTGTAACATATAATATAAGTTGAGTATCCTTTTTTTTTCTTTGAAACAGAAAATTTGAGAAGCTTTAATTATTATATTTTAGAAATTTATTGAATATTGGAACTACTTTAGAAATTTCAAAGAATAAATAATTAAATGTAGCTAATAATATACTGTTATATGATAATTATTGGACTCCATGAGAAATACGGTACTTGCAGCAGCAGAAAAAAAAAAAAAAGTATATATATAAATATATAAAGAAAAAAAAAATAAGAAATTAAAAAAGACACCCACTCACACACAAGAAAAAGCAACTTGAGAGCACAATTGCCTTCTTATTTACAAAGCTCGAACATAGAGTTGAAATCTGGAAAATACTCCTGAGTCAACAGAGTTGAAAAAAAAAAACTATTTTGGCCACCTAGCTCATATATATATGTATATATATATGGAATAAGGAATTATTAGTGTCTGTCAAAACATCGAGAAGATGGATTAATTTTTTCAATACCTATCTTCTATTGCCTACATCTTCTTTCGATAGTATAATGTATTTACAAGCTTATTCTAATTCCACACTATCTAGTCTCAAATCCATAACCCTTCATACACACTTTGTATTTCTCAATGAGTTCGTTACATTTCCCACCTTCTTGCCCATTGAAAAGCAAACACTCATCTCTGGCTTTCTTTTCATCCAAACATACACAGCAAGGCTTTGGTTTATCGGTCTTAGTTGGTTCAGTCATGATTTATTAAAGAATAATTCAGTAAAATATTTATTAATGATTTTCATCGTGCGCACTTATTGATGAACCAAAATCGGGATTATACCAAAATAATACTGCACACAATCATTAACAACATAAGAAAGGCCTTTAGGCTTATACAGTGAGACTGTATATTTGTTCCGCAAGTTGTCTTTTGGATTTAAATTCTTAAGACATTAGTCACCATGATTGAGGATCTCAATGAAGGGGAAGTCATGGCTACTCCAAGGACATCGAGTGATACAATTAATCTAAATGATGACTTGGCTGCTGCTGATTCAGAATTGACTTCTTCGTCAATTTCAGTAGTCTCGTCCAGTAAACATAACCAAGCAAGACGACTTTCCAATTCAATGGTGTCATTTAGAAATAGTATTGATGCAGATTCAAGCTATAATATGTCTTCTTATTTTACATCTAATCAACAAAACCAGCCTTATAATGAGGACGAGCAACAATATCTTCACGATCTTCAATCTGATTCAACTTCTCCCTTGGGTCCTAATTCAATCTATAAGTTAACTATTGGCTCCGATCTTGCTCGTAAACAGAAAGGAAGAATTCCAAAATCTCATGTAACTATTAATGGAGGTAAAACTACCGTTTATAATTTACGAACCCCAACTTTGAATGCCATCCCTCAAGTACAATTACTGCCATTAAAAAATAAAGTTAAAACAAGTGATTTGATTTCAAAATATATCCAAAATGGTAAAGATACTGAGTATAAAAGATTTGAATCTTTTGATAACAAGTTGACTGCAGATATGTTACAAAGACTAACAAACGAACAGGATAGATCAAATCAACTACTGTCAATTGAAGAAATTCCTGAGATTTTTACGAGTACCGATTTCCATCTTGACGACCCAAGAACATTCAAAAAAGTTGTAGGTGATTCAACAACGTTACTAAAAGAAGAAGATGGAATCTCTACTGAAAAATATTTAACCAACAATAACCATATACAAGAAGAATTATCTCATTATCTTGATCTTGTCGAAGTTCAACTCGTTCATGAAATTTCACACTCATCAGATTCTTTCTTTAATACTTTAGATTTGATCCAAGAAATTGAGCACAAATCAAATACATGCATAAAAGACTTTGATCTGTTGTTGTCCCAATTATCAGATTTAAAGGATAACTCAAGCGCAAAAGCTTTACAAATTTTAAAAAAAATTAGACAACGCAAGAATGTGGAAACTCTTGAATCATCATTAATTCAAATACAATTAGTTACCCAACATTATGAACTCTGTGTTAAAACTTTTAAAAAGGGTGATTATAATAAATGTCTCGGCCAAATTATATTATTGGAAAATCTTTCTATGGGGACTTTGAAACTGGACTTACCTCCTGACGTTGATGCATCTACTTATCCCGATTTTGAGCTTGTAAATTTAGAAAATATACCCGCTCTTTATGATTTATTTAATGATGTTCATAAACTAAAATTATCCTGCTCAAAGCTGTACATTGGTACTTTTATAAACACTCTCCTTGAAGACTTAAGACAACATTACAAAAACGTACCTGAATCGGAGACTTTGAATCGATTATCCGGGGCCAAAAAAAGTAATAATACATACTTGAAAATATCGAACGATACCAAAGATGAATTGAAATCTTTCATCATCAATTTGACTAATTCAGGTAAACTTAGTGAAGCATACGCAGAGTATGAAGAAAGGATAGTGTCAGAGATTAAAGATATAATAAAGTTGCATTTGCCAAGGCACAAGACTTCTACAGCCACTTCTGGAAGTGGAGGTATGACACCATCTGATAATTCAAATAATACATCCAGAGCTTCTTCATCTGAACCATCCAACGAAAACTCAGATATTGTGTTAGATGATAACTTTGCTAATACTAATAACAATCTGACATCATTGGCTACTAATATAAAATCAATGAAATCAGCTGATTTCACAAAACTTCTTATGAAAACTTTTACAAACATTTCAGAATGTTTAAGACGTCTTACGGTGCACCAAAAATTACTTCTAGACCTTGCATTATCATCAGGTTCATTATCAGGCTCTTTTGATGTAATGTCTTTGGATATTACTGCAGCAATTGGGAAAGCAATAGAAATAACCCAAATTAGGCTCGCAAAAATTATTAACGTAAGACTGGAACAAATTGCAGATTTGAATGTTGATAGCTATCTTTATTTCTATTCGCTTTGTTCTGCATTTCTTCAAGAATGTGAATTGATAAATCCAAGCTTTAATACTAGTGGCTCAACGAATACTCTAAATGATTGGCTAAGGAACCATGTTGGCTATTTCATTCATAGGTTACATCTGAATGCCTTAAAATTGCTTGTATCTGAATGTGACAAGGAAATATGGAAAGAAGTGACTGATGTGAATGAACTTCAACAAGCTCAAGGTGTTTTGGATGAAATTTTAAATTACGCTTTATACGTTGAAACCCAAGGGCATAGCGGTGAAGATTCCAAGGATTGGCTTAAATCTATGCATTTACAAGTGGAAGAAGATAAAGCCATCTCCAAAAATGTATCTGTTAGTGAAGATTTTAGAATCAGAGTCAATACAACAAAACTGTTTTTACTTCCTAAAGTTGGAATTACAACGTTGAAACTGATAAAAGATTATATAATACTACTCAAAGTATTTCCAAATAGAAGCTCCGCTATTCAAAATGATTTGTTAAACTACTTCAAACTTTTGAATTCAAGAACTTCTCATGCTATATTAGGAGCTGGTGCTACCCGCACTGCTGGGTTGAAACACATTTTCCCCAAACATATGGCTCTTTGCATTCAATTAATTGATTTTGAAACTCAAGTTTTGGAACGCGTTCAAGTTTTTTTTCCAAAAGATTCGAATTCTTCTCAACCTATACCAAACACAGAAACACTATCGTTTACTAAAATGATTAGTAATTATAAAGATCATCAAAATGAAATTTTCAGTAAGTTGATTTCAATGATGTATGATCGTACTGTTAATCATTGTAATACCATTAAAACTATTAATTGGAGTGAGCCAATAAAGCACCCACAGCAGTGCCATTCTTTCATGGAAACACTCGTTAAAGATACTACAACAATCAATAAGGTGCTTGTGAAGTATTTGCCTGAAATTCAAGTCTCTTTAATATTACTGCAAGTCTTTGATAACTACAAAAAGTTATTTGTTGAATGTTTTTGCACCCAAATTCCTCAATTTAAGGATTTCAACGAAAAGCATACAGCATTAAAAGATATAGATTATTTCAGAGTAAAGTTGGGGGAAATCTCTGGCTACGGAAACTCTGGTCAAGTTATTTGGGAAAATATCAATTCAATGCCGACATTGGAAGATACTAGAATGGAGGAAGTTATGAGAGAAAATATTATAAAGGAACAAGAAACAAAAAGAAAAGAATCTTTGGAATTAGCCAGTAAAGAAAACGAAATTACTAAACAAGATGTCTCAAACAGAAAAAGTGAAGTTCAAACGAAACCTGCGGATCAAATTGTGAAAGAAACACAATTAGATGAAAAGTCGATCGAACAGGAAATGAAGAAAGAAGAAACCAAGCAAGTCAAACAAGAGATCAGAAAAGAATCTGAGCAAAAAGTCAAAGTTGATTCCAAAGAAGCCAAGGAAGATACTAAGGAAGAAGCCAAGGAAGAAGCCAAGGAAGAAGCCAAGGAAGAAGCCAAGGAAGAAGCCAAGGAAGAAGCCAAGGAAGAAGCCAAGGAAGAAGCCAAGGAAGAAGCCAAGGAAGAAGCCAAGGAAGAAGCCAAGGAAGAAGCCAAGGAAGAAGCCAAGGAAGAAGCCAAGGAAGAA
>JAJMDQ010000034.1:0-90916 GCA_030573815.1 Kurtzmaniella cleridarum | reverse complement strand
CAGCACCAGAAGGCGAAACAGCAACAGTTGAAATAGATGTGCCTATTCCAACCACCACTGTCACCAGAACATGGACCGGTACTGAATCAACCACTATCACGGAAACTGCATCACCAGGTGAGACGGCTTCCGTTATTGTTGAAGTTCCATCATCATACATTACCATCACCACCACATGGACAGGAAATGGAACTAGAACAATAACCGGTACAGCACCAGAAGGCGAAACAGCAACAGTTGAAATAGATGTGCCTATTCCAACTACTACTGTCACCAGAACATGGACTGGTACTGAAACTACAACTATAACACATACTGCTTCGCCTGGTGAAACTGCAACTGTTGAAATTGATATACCACAATCGACGAGCAGTAGCTTTTCTAGTGAAATAAGTTCTTCTAGCTCCACTATTGCTAGTTCGACTTCGTCAGAAATGCCTTCCAGCTCCATCTCTAGCTCAAGCGAAGTGAGCTCTTCTTCTTTTGCTAGTTCAAGTGAAATAAGCTCGTCTGAAATTCCATCCAGTTCCATCACGAGTTCAAGTGAAGTAAGCTCGTCTGAAATTTCATCCAGCTCCATCACTAGCTCAAGCGAAGTAAGCTCATCCGAGATTCCATCCAGTTCCATCACCAGTTCAAGTGAAGTAAGCTCGACTGAAATTCCATCCAGTTCCATCACTAGCTCAAGTGAAGTAAGCTCATCAGAAATTTCATCCAGCTCCATCACTAGCTCAAGTGAAGTAAGCTCGTCTGAAATTCCATCCAGTTCCATCACGAGTTCAAGTGAAGTAAGCTCATCAGAAATTTCATCCAGCTCCATCACTAGCTCAAGTGAAGTAAGCTCGTCTGAAATTCCATCAAGCTCCATCACCAGTTCAAGTGAAGTAAGCTCTTCTAGCTCTTCTTTTGCTAGTTCAAGTGAAGTAAGCTCGTCTGAAATTCCATCAAGCTCCATCACCAGTTCAAGTGAAGTAAGCTCATCCGAGATTCCATCCAGTTCCATCACTAGCTCAAGCGAAGTAAGCTCATCCGAGATTCCATCCAGTTCCATCACGAGTTCAAGTGAAGTAAGCTCCTCTTCTTTTGCTAGTTCAAGCGAAGTGAGCTCTTCTAGCTCTTCTTTTGCTAGTTCAAGTGAAATAAGCTCATCCGAGATTCCATCCAGTTCCATCACCAGTTCAAGTGAAGTAAGCTCATCCGAAATACCAACTACATCAAGTTGGACTTCCATGCTGTCATCAGCAGATCAAGAATCCAGTTCAACTTCAAAATACGAACCATCCAGTGGTTTCTATTGGAACTCATCAACTTCAGCATCAACTAGTTCATTGATTTCTTCATCAGACTCACTGTCAACAATGATAATAACTTCATCACTGTCATCTAAGATCACTACTGATCCTGCACCATCATCGACAGATTATTTTACTAGTGACAGCTCTATTGAATCAAGCTATGCTTCCACTTCATCTAATACCGTTCCCAGCTCATCTAGTGAAATTCAGTCATTGACTACTGCCACAGTATCCAGCGTGGATGTATCAACCACTACAACTTGTCCTGAATCCAAGGTTTCAACTTCAACTTCTTCAATGGTACCTAACTCACCAAGTAGCATATGCTCCAGTTGTACAAAATCATCATCCGAGAAGCCACCACAAACCGACCAACCTTCTCGTACATCTACATCGTCAGCTACAGGGGAGAGTAGCGAAGCTTTTAGTGAATCAAGCGGGTACACTGAATCAGTCATCACGCCCGTCACGCCAAGCACTACCGAACATAGCTCGCATACCTCGTCTTTTACCACTGCTTCAGAGGAATCCAAATGTAGTGATTGTAACATCAATCCAACATCAAACAGTGATACCATCACTACCACTAGCACTCCATCGACACCTGAAGGAGATTCAAGTGTCGTAACTGACAGAATACCCACAACAGAAGCAAGTGCATCAGATACTCCCATCATTACCAATGACAGCAACAATAATCTGGAATCAACACCAGCCAAATCAACTAGAAAGCCCGATGATGGTGATTCTGCCATTGAAGAATCCACTTCAATTACCATATCCCCTACGAAGCCATCAAGGGTATTCCCCACGTTATTCCCCACGGGTCAACCCACTATGAATTCACGAACCTCGTCATCAAATGATCAGTCTTATTCTTCTTATGTACCAATAAGTACTTATGATAATATCGCTGGCCATATAAAAATTCCCGCAATGTCCTTAATCATGATAATTTTAGCTTATTGCATCTAAAATCACAAATACTACGTACCGCATATGTTAAATATATTTTTGCGGCTGCAATTTCATTTAAAAAAAAAACATTTCTTTAGTTCTAAATTAATTTTTCGGTTATATCAAATATTTTTATACGCTTTTAATAAATATAACATAAATATTTATAATTGTAGACATCTATTTCTTCAAATGGTAAATTGGATACTCATAAGCGAGGTATTGTTCATGCACTGTTCATACGATTTGTGATTGTATAGAGTACTACATTTTTGGTTTAAAAATAATAATTAACCATAACCCACCATGAAAGAAACACCAATCCGATTGATTTAATCAAGGATTGGTCACAATTTTGATGGGTTTTTATATATATAGCTAATCCCTTTAATATAAGTGGAATGACATGCAACTAATAACCGCTTAACTTGAAATTTGTTACGATTGAAAATGTGTTCTCGACAACCAAGAAATTATTCTTTTTTTTTTTTTTGCATAATATAACATACATCGTCAAGTAAGACTTATTCCCGTTTACAGCAAACAATTAAATTGTAATATATAAGTATAACAATTCCGTATAAAAAGTAACTTATGCCTGCGTAGCGTAATGGTTAACGCGTTTGACTTCTAATCAAAAGATTGCGAGTTCGACTCTCGCCGTGGGTTTTATTTTTTATACTATTTATTTATAAAATTTGTCGCATATATATTTGTCCTAAATATTCATGATTTTGATTGTGTTAAATTTACACTTTTTACTTTTATTTATTTTCAATTTTTAGAGTTTCCAATCGTATGGGTAAAGATCAAACTCTAATAAGAATTATTTCAATTTCCAGTTTTATTTCATTATTTGGTTTTTATTAAATTAACGTATCTTTATATCAACTACAGTCCAGCTTTTGGCCTTGTTGAAAAAATTTGTTGATGTTCTCAACTACCACCGTAGTGCATAATTCAAATTATTACATATGTGCTGTACAAATAAACGAGACTTCATCATAATTGCAACATTTCACTTGTAGATTAAAAGAAATAAAGTTTTAATCAATAGATAAAAAAATTATAAGAATAACTGTTTTCGCCCAGATATTAAAGAAAACAATATTTGTTGAGAATGTCAATATCAAGGTCTTTTTCTTATACGCTTCATATCCCTTTTCAGTCAATCATAAATTATTGAAAACTATATGTATTTATTGATAGATGTATAGAGGTAATTACATATCTACTTATATATGTATATATATATATATGTATACATATTCATTTTTCAATCTTAAATACCGAAGCTCACACATAAAATCATATCATACTTCCATAAATGGCATCGTTTCCTCACATGATCCGTATGATTTTATTATGTTTTGATTGAATCGAATTAAATGGATTTTTTTTTATTTTTCATTTATTTTATTTTAATTTGTTTTATTTTAATTTGTTTTATTTTATTTAGTTTTATTTTATTTTTACTTTTTGTTTTCCTGCACACCAACAAACCAATCAACGCACTTTCTTTTGTCCTAACTCACACCAAAAAAAAGATCTCAAAACCCTTGTTTCACCAGCAAATAATCATCAAGAACACCATGTTGAACCGTGCTTCCATCCGCTCTTTCAGCTCCACTCGTGCTGCCGCGCTCAAGGTTGCTGCAAGAGACACTCAAGACTCTTTAGTCTCCTCCCTTCTGGTTGTTGTGAACTCCGGTTCTAAGACTGGCAAGGCCGGTGTTGCTCACCTTTTATCCAAGTTCAACTTTCTTAACACTGAAGCTAAACTGGCATTAAGATTTACCAGAGAAGCTGAACTTTTGGGAGGTGCCTTCCTGTCTACCGTCACCAGAGACGCCATTGTATTGAAGACCCAATTCCTCAAGCAAGACTTGCCATACTTTGTTGAAGCTTTAGGTAACGTTTTAACCAAGACTTCTTTTAGACCACACGAACTTGTTGAAATCGTTAAGCCAACTGCCAAGGCTGAATTTGCAGCAGCAGCTAAGGACCCATTATTTTTAGCCATGGAAGAATTACACGCTCTTTCTTTCAAGAAATCTTATGGTCAACCATTATACTATAATGGAACTTCTAATGTCACTTTAGATGACATTACTGCGTTTGCCAAGCAAGCTTACACTTCCGACAACATTTCCGTTTTCGGTTCTGGTATCGTTGAAGAAGATTTATTAAATTTCACTCAACAAACTGCTTTTGCTGACCTTAAGACTGGCGCTTTAAACAAGACTTCCATTGCTACCACCACTGGTAAAGAATCTAGAATCAGATCTTCTGGTGCTTCAACTGCCATTATTGGTGTCCCAGTTGCTCCAGCTGATTTTGCCAAGTTTGAACTTTTATCTGTTGCCTTGGGTTCTGCCATTTTACCAGGTACTGCTTCCCCATTAAGCGCCTTGCCAGGTCAAGCCACTTCTCAATTATTCAAATACGGAGAAGCTGGTTTATTCGTTATTTCAGTTACTGATTCCAGTGCTGAAACTGTTTCCGCTTCCATTAAGGCTGCTAAGAAGCACTTGACCTCTGTTTCTAACGTTTCTGACTATGTCAAGTCCGCTCAATTGTCTGCTGCTTTACAATCCACTTTTGAGTCTCCAGTTGAATTGAACATTCTGGGCTCCACTGAAGCTCCAAAGATCTCTGCTTTCAACTATGTGGCAGTTGGTGATATTGATGTGTTACCATACGCTGATGAATTATAAGTGCATAAGCCGCCTGCGGCTCTATATATATAGAAATAATAGTGGAGGATTAGACTTTCCCTTGTAGCTACTAATACTCGTATTCTGTATCTATTCGTCTAGTTTATACTTGTCTACAATCTTGTCTACTGTCCTGTCTTCAGTCCTGTCTTCAGTCCTGCCTACAGTTCTCCTGTCTACAGTTCTCCTGCCTACAGCTCAATGGGGGCAGCTAGCACCGTTGATGGAGAACGCGCGGCCTGTACACAAACCACACCTCATCAAACATCTTTTCTTTAAAATTTTCCACCAACTTCTACACAACATGTCTGATAACGAGGAAAACGCTTTCAACGACGCTGCCGAGTTCTATGATGACTTCGATGCACCAGACCATTTTTCTGAAGAAGAGTTTGAAGAACCAAACCCAGAAAACGCCACCACTGGTGATACTGAAATGAAAACAGAAGATGGGAGAACTATTGTTAATGGGGGTCACGGACCAGGAGATGAACCACACAGAAAGCCCACCAGTAAGCAGTTGGCAATTGCCAAGGATAAAAGAAGCACCACACCTTATATGACGAAGTACGAAAGAGCCAGGGTCTTAGGAACTCGTGCTTTACAAATCTCTCTTAATGCACCAGTGTTGGTTGACATTGAAGGAGAAACTGATCCTTTACAAATTGCCATGAAAGAATTAGCCCAAAGAAAGATCCCATTAGTTATTAGAAGATATTTGCCCGATGGATCTTATGAAGACTGGGGTTGTGACGAGTTAATCATTGATAATTAGTGTAATGTAGCATAGCATATATTTAGAGAGCGATAGAGCTAGGAATGTATAACAATAAGAGTTTCAGTGTAAATCTTGCAATGTGATTTTATCGGTGGTGGGTCCTAAAAAGCAACCGGTCAATAATGAAAAATTACTGCCCAAAAAAGCCACTAAAAGGAAAGAAATAATAATAATAATAATAATAATAATAATAATAAAAATTATAATAATAATAATAATATTGATAATAATATTGATAATAAAATACCCCTCAATCACTCAAAATAAGCAGCCATCCATTTCTTCGCCATCAAGATTTTTTTACCATCAATTCCTTCTTTGACAAACCCATTTACCAATTCATCAAACTCTTTACGAGTCAAACGATGATCTCCACTCCCAATTTCCCCTAATTGCACGGAACAGCATGCTTGCTTCAAATTCTCTAAATCAACTTCATCTTCTCCAAACACTTTCAATGCCGAAGCTATAGTATCCTTGTCGTCAAATTGCAGAAATTGCAGAGCCATGATTTTGGAAAATTCGGTGAAGTTGATTCCATCACTATCATTCAACATCTGCTTTAATTGAGAGTCCAGCGGCACTTGTAAGCCCAAAGTCTTGTAAAGAACTTTTAAGTCATTTGTAGTGATTTTTGAATCGCGGGATTCGCCATCGATTAGGGTGAAAGCATTTCGAAGTTGCGATTTTTGAACATCGGTGAGTTGATGAAGAGACATATTGCTGCTAGCAAATAATATTGAGCAACGTGGCTTATGAAATCGATGACTGAACCAATGACTGAACCGATGAATCAATAAAGCAGTGAATCAATGAATCAATTAAGTAATGAATCAATCAATCAAGCAATGAATCAATGAATTAATGAATCAAAGAATCAAAGAATCAATGAATCAATGAATCAATGAATCAATTAATGTGCGTTTTTTCTTGTACTTTTTTTTTTCGTGTTTTCCGGATTATTATTTTTGCATTTTATTTACATTTATTTACATTTCTTTACATTTATTTACATTTATTTACATTTATTTACATTTATTTACATTTATTTACATTTATTTACATTTATTTACATTTATTTTCATTTATTTTCATTTAATTACATTCATTTTCATTTATTTTCATTTATTTACATTTATTTTCATTTATTTACATTTATTTTCATCGCATTGTATAGTGTTAATGTTCTTTCGCTTTTTAGTTTATATAGCGGCCTTCCTTACCGAGCGAGAATGCTAATCATTAACATGCACATATAGAACAAACACCAAGGAACCTCGTCATTTTGACAGAAGGACATTATATTATGCTTGCCTTATATATCAAGCGCTCTCTCTTTAATTATAGATGCTCAAACAAATTGATATCTATTCTATATAGCACCGAATATCTCTCTGATAAACAAAATTATTTATATGGATTGTATGCCACTATTTACCACAAATTTTCGCAGTAATTTGATTTGAATATTTGTTGTTTTTCCTTACCAACTTGTTTGATCGCGTTTCTTTAAATGTCCTTATACAACCAGCCCGTAGTGATCGACAATGGGTCCGGTAACCTCAAAGCTGGGTTTGCAGGTGAAGATAAACCCAAGGTATATAAGCTGGCAGTCATTGGGCGGCCCAGATATCAGAAAGTTATGGTTGGGCTGTCGGTAGAAATGAGTAATGGCAGTCAAAATTATATTGGGGAAGCAGCACAACAAAATAGAGGATTATTAAGATTAAAATATCCATTGGAACATGGAATAGTAACTGAATGGGATGATATGGAGTTACTATGGAACCATACTTATACTAATGACTTGAAAACAAGTCCTGAAGAGCACCCTTTATTAATTACTGAAGCCCCGTTGAACCCTAGATCAAATCGGGACCGAATGTGTCAGACATTGTTTGAACAACTTAATATACCTTGTTTATACGTTCTGATTCAAGCAGTCCTTTCCCTTTATGCACTGGGACGTACAACAGGGGTCGTTGTGGATTCTGGTGACGGAGTATCACATGTAGTTCCAGTTTATGATGGGTTTGCCCTCCCGCTGCTGATAAAACGTATGGATATAGCCGGAAGAGATATTACGGAACAATTTGCTTTACAATTGCGGAAAAGTAATGGTCTAAGATTGACTAGTCTGTCTGAACTTGAAATTGCTCGTTTAATGAAGGAAAAATGTTGTTATATTCTGAAAGATATTGTTAGAGACGAACGTATTGCCAGTACCATCCCAACGGAAACTTATAGATTACCAGACGGGCGCTCAATTCAACTTGGTCCTGAAAGGTTTAGAGCACCAGAGATTCTTTTCCAACCTGAATTAATTGGTGACGAATCTTTAGGGATTCATCAACTTACAGCATTATCCATTGCCAAGACCGATTTAGATTTAAGGAAAACTTTATACCAACATATTGTACTTCTGGGAGGTAACACATTAATTAAAGGATTTGGAGATCGAATGTTAAACGAACTTAGAGATCAACAAGAGTTTTCGAAATGTATAAGGGGTAGAGAACAAGAAGCAAAGGAACAAACCAAACTCAAAGTGAAAATCTATGCTCCACCAGAAAGGAAATATAGCACATGGATAGGAGGATCAATTTTAGCCGGGCTATCAACATTTAAAAAGATGTGGATCACCCAAGAAGAATATAGAGAGGATCCAGAATTGATTCATAAACGATTTTTATAATGGAAGAATAATAATTTATATTGAAAACTTGCAACAAGCCTTTTTCATTTTTGATTTTTTTTTGTTACTTTGTTTTTTATAATTTACTTTTTTTTAGATACAATAGTATCTATCACCAAAATCACCTAAACCAGGGACAATATACTTATTTTCATCAAGTTTTTCATCAATACCCCCAGTAATGATTTTAACTTGAGGGTATTTATCATGAAAAGCTTTTATACCTTCTGGAGCAGCCAATAAGTTTAAAAAGAAGATTCTATCCATTTTCACACCACGACTTAATAACACTTCAACTGCCATCATGGCAGAACCACCAGTTGCCAACATTGGGTCAAGAAGGAATACGTATCGATCAGCAATGTCTTCAGGAAGCTTTTCATAGTATAATTTTGGAGTGGCAGTTTCTTCATCTCGTTGAATCAAAATTTTCCCGATACGAACAGATCTACAACAATCACGTAAACCTTGTTCCATGGATTCACCTGCTCTTACAATGGAAACACCACAAATCTTACCTTGGAACTTTGCCCCCTTGTATTGATGATTACCATGGCACTTAACTATTTGTTCAATAACAGGAAGCTGATTTAAACCTTCTTCAACTAAAAGTCGAATTATACGATCAGAGTAAAAAACAAAATCGCCTCTTTTCGTGGTAGTATCACGGATAATAGAATAAAGACCAATCAATTGGTTGGTTTGTGGGAGAACAATAAGGTTTCCGTTATCACTGGACATGTTCAACGTATTTAAGTGGACAATACAATAAGATGTATGGGAAAAAAAAATTAATAATGGAAAAATTAATTCAATAGATAACAATAATCATGGTGCGACTTAAAAGTAGTTCAAGAAACAGAAAAGTATATTATAATCAAGTGACCCTTTACACTATAAGTTCTACCTACCTACATATCTATCCATCTACATACATGTATTTACACGTTCACAGATAAATCACCATACAGTTGTCTGTTGATGGAACGACATCTCAATTTCATTCCATTACCTATTTATCATTTATTTATATATTCATATGTATATATATATATAAATATGTATATTTTATTTTAATATTTTCAATGGTCATTTTTTTTGCATCTTCTCAGCAGTAGTGTGATTTGGAGATTAACAAACGACACAAAGACATGTCTTTGATGTTTTAATAGATCAAATTTAGACCAGTAAAGTTAGTTCCCGCAAAATGAGATAGCCTTGTGCATTTGAAAAAAGTGAACAAGAAGCCCTGTAATATATCAGCAAAAAAATGATGGACGATAGAAGAGCACCAAGGTGAAATAGCACCAAGATGGAAAAGCACCAAGATGGAAAAGCAGAACAAGGGTAACCAAAAATTAAAGCACGAGGCAGAAAAAAGAAAAAAAAAAAAAAAGAGAGAGAAAATTTTAAACAAAAAAGTGTTGCTGAAGAAACCATCAACTAACCACTAAACATCTTAAATTCTTCATTATCAATCTGTTCTATCTTATATTCATTATACACTAGTCCCCATATTTTGTACACGTTTATTGTTGGGCCTCTGAATTCACAAAAGGGTTGTCAATGAGTTCACTGCCGTCTACTGGCAGGATTGTAAGCAACATAGGTCCTCTGACTACCACCAAACCTAATTCTCTCGTTCCTGGTGTCAAAACAGTTTCATCTTCTGGATCACGCAAAGTTTCCACCACGTCGTCCAAAACCAAGTTCATTAGTTGATCGAATCCTTTCAAAGTTCCAACCACTTGTCTCCCCCCAATGAACTTGACTCTGATCGCTTGATCCTTGTACTTGGCCAAGTTCAAAATCGCTTCTCTCTTTGGGCCATCTGGCTTGTTTTGTTGCCCTCTTTTCTTGTTTTTGGTGTCCCGGTTATCCCTGGTATCCTTAATTTGCTGTATGTTAGTATATCTAGGTGGTCACAAGTATTGCCTTGGGTCTTGCATAAACGCCAACCTTCGATTGGCTCGTAATACTTACGTTTTCCATGGTGGTGGTTAATTAGATGGAAAATGAGACTCCAGGAGTGTATAAGGGCCAGTGGAGGAGACGCAAACAATAATGAGATAATTGTTTTTAATTTTTTATTTTTATTTTTAATTTTATTTGTATTTGTATTTGTATTTGTATTTGTATTTGTATTTGTATTTGTATTTGTATTTTTATTTTTATTTTTAATTTTTATTTTTATTTTTTCTTCATCTACTTCCCTTACTACTCTTTAACTTGTTTATACTCTTCTGCAGCGCAATTGTATTTGTAGATTTATTTGCACTATTTCTAGTTGGCGATTCCAAGTGGTTAACATGAGTGATATTAGTGTTTATATTACATCGGACCTTACATCTTCAGAGAGAAGGATCTCGCCACAATGGGATCTTGACTTCTTAAAAGGTAAGCTTGAGCATATCACTGGGATCGAACCAAAATATCAAACACTTCAATATTACCCCACTTCAGACTCCAATCAGTTCATTGTTATTTCCAATAGCCACCAGTACTCCAAGGCAAAGGACAAGGCAACTTTGGTTTCCGAGCTCAACATTATACCGTACCTGCGGATTCATGTGGAGGACACCAACGACACTTCTGTCACCGCTGGGTTGAGCCAAGAGGGATCACCAGAGGCGGAATACCAGTATTCAGAAGAAGATTACCGTAGAAGAGATAAAAGTGTACTTAAATGGAAAGAAGAACAGAAATTGGGTCGATTTGATCCTGAATACAATTCTATAAAGCAGAGGAATATCGATGAAAACAACAAGTTGGTGGCAAATATTAAAGTGAATGATCGGTGCCGCACTATTAATATTCAAGGGGAAAGAAGAGGCACAATTAAGTTTGTTGGGAAATTACCCAAATTGGATCAAGGAGAACTGATGTGGGTTGGAGTTGAGTTTGATGAACCTGTAGGGAAGAACAGTGGGATGTTAGAAGGTGAAAGGATCTTTGAGTGTCGCGAAAATCATGGGAGCTTCCTTCGACCAAAGCAAGTTGAAGTTGGAGATTTCCCAGAACTAGATCCATTTGCCAGTGACGATGAGATTTAAAAGAATAATTTATGATGGCAAGCAAGACTAGCAGGACAAGCTCCTGGAAGGTATGGCTTACCAATGCGGATACTCCGGTAAATATATATAACTATACTCACATATATATATATTTATATATGTATAAATATATATAAATATACATATATTCTACACACACACGTTTAGTCGGCGCGCATTGACATTGGAAATTTTATTGTCGTTGCCACTGTTTCTTTGTTGAAATTTAAATATTGGGAAGATGTTTGAGTTCATCTACGAGTATGTTGAGAAAGACCAGTTCTTTAAGTATTTCAGATTAGCTATCTTGGTTGGTGCTTACATATTTTTCCGTCAGATTTACCTGAACTACATGAAAGTCAAACAGGTTCAAAGACAAATTACTGCGGATCAGGAATTGGCTGCCAATAAGAAAGAGTTGGATCGTAAGAAGAAACAAGAATTGGAACAGAAGTTAGAGAAAGAGGCCCAGAGTTTCGGATGGGGTAAGAAGACCAGGAAAAACGTTAAGATGGCTCAAACTTTGATTCAAGAACAAGCGGACGATATAAGAGTTGCCCACCAGACTGCATACGACGCGGCCGAGGATCATGATATAGAGGATCTTTTAGAAGATTAGTATTAATAATGAATATTTAAGCAATTAGATGTAGAAGTTTTAAAGCGTGAATTAGGCAATAGAAGTTGAAATATCGACTTTATTTTATGGGGTTTACCTCATTGTATGGATTTGTTTCTTGGTGATTCTGGCAAATTTGCGGAAATTTCCAACCTGCACAACCCTCTCTCCTCCAGTCCTCCATCCACTGAAAAATTCCTCATCTCATCGCTTGATACATTTGGATATATTTCTACATTAAAACATGGCTGGAGACCCTTTTTTATCAGATCCTTCGAAGAAAAGGAAGCGGAAGACTAAGGTAAGCAAGGCCACACCAAAACAAGCTCAGAATAAGACCAACCTGGCTTTGGAAGATGACGTGATTTCTGGAGGCTCTGATTCAGACGATGAGCAAGGGAACGTATCTTTAGATAGTGATGAAGTTGATAATAGCGAGGAAGTAGAACTTTCATCGGATGAAGAATTTGCACAAGAGAGTGCAGCTGACAAGAGAAGAAGATTGGCCAAGCAATACTTGGAAAATTTGCAGTCTTCTGAATTTGGGGCAGGTGAATACGATTTCGATGCTCAAGACTTGGACGATGATATTTTGGCTCGTAGATTACAGAAAGATGTTGCGGAGCAGAAAGGTTTCGTTTACAAATTTATTGGAGAAGCTGTAAAGCGGAGTGTGGATCAAGCCAAGGTACAAATGACTAGAATTGGGTCGCAAAACGTCACCGATATGTCTATTAGAGAACCATACTTGTATACGGTGCTGAAGGACATTGAATTGATTAAATGGAAGCTTAACGAAGAAGGAGTGCCTCAAAGAATGAAACACGTTAAGGGAATAAACCGCGGGTCCAAAAGTCATACCAGTGGGAGCAACCATAAAGGAGCCAACAACACCGTTGTACATCACCATACGGGCCCGATTTTATGCGTGGCTACATCTCCAGATGGGAAATACGTTGTCACTGGTGGGCAAGATGGTCGTTTGATCATTTGGCTGAGTGAAAACTTGGCGTGCTTAAAAGTATTAGAAGTATGTAGGAAAGGAGCCATCAACCAGATTTGTTTCCGTCGTGGTACTGATACTTTATACGCAGCGTGTGAAGATTTAAAGATTAGAACATTCCTGATTAATCAATTTGCCCAACTAGAAGTGTTATATGGGCACCAGGATAATATCGTTGACATCTCATGTCTTTCCAAAGAAACTTGTGTTAGTGTTGGAGCCAGAGATAAAACAGCGATGTTTTGGAAAGTGGCCGAAGAGAGTAGATTAACATTTAGGGCAGGGAGCCATAAGGATTTGCATACAGAAGGTAGTATCGATTGTGTTTCAATGGTGGATGAGTCTCATTTCGTTACTGGGTCTGACAATGGGACAGTTGCACTTTGGTCTCTTGCCAAGAAGAAAGCATTGAGCAGTAAACAAATAGCACATGGACTTCGCCCAGAACTTGCAACTACACGGGCTAGTGCCGAGAGGGCAACCAATGAGATCAATGTTCCTCCACCGCAACCATATGAGATTTCCAGCATCCATGCGGTGCCATATAGTGATATTTTCATCACTGGTTCTTACAATGGGGCAATCAAGATTTGGAAAATTTCTCTGGAAGGTCTTAGATGGTTTGAAGAGTTGGCCCAAGTGGATGGGTTCAAAGGATGCGTAGTGAGCATTGCAGATGCGGTTTTAAGCAAGAACAAATTGTCGATTTACGTTTTGACCAGTAAGGAAAACAAATTTGGCCGTTGGTATAAAGTGAACAAGGGGAAAAATGCATTGGTAAGATTCACGGTGGACATAGAGTAATAGAATAATTAAATTAAAAAAATAAACACAAATTACCCCCCCACATACTCTGCCTCTCCCTCTAAGGAAACATGTAGCAAGTATATATTTACTATTTAAAATGCAGCTTCATCGTCGTCTCCATCGGCGCCGTCATCGTCTCCATCATCGAAATACTTTTCAGCGTTATAATCATCATCATCATCATCATCGAACTCGTCGTCAACGTCTTCTTCTTCTTCAACCTCTTCTTTGCCACCATCTTCATCGACTTCTTCAGCCATGGTCTTTAACTTATCTAGAATGGATTGGGCTTCGTCAGTAGGAGCCAATTCACCAAAAGAGGAATCGGTTTTATATTGAGAAAGAGAAAGCAATTTCTTTTTGTGACTACCGGTAATCCCCATTACATTATAAAGTTCTTCAGGGAAAAATTCTAGTTGGTAAGGATGCTCTTCAATGGTTCTTCCAATTTTTTGGGTTTTCTTATACTTGTCAGAATGTCTTTCGATGCCATCAGAGGAATTAGCATTATCGGAGGTAGTCTGGGACTTCCCAGTGAAAAAGGGGCCTTCCGAGACTAGTCGGGTAATATTGATGGACTGTTGGGCTATATTGTGTTCCATTTCATTAAGATCACCGTTGATGGGAAGGGTCAATATATCTTTTTGGGAATCGGGAGCTCCATTAGCCAGGATATCAGCGTAATCCAAGCCGAAAGGGAGCAAAACACGGGCACCCTTGTTTCTAAAAGACATTCAGGAATAATATATGCGTAGTATGAGGCAGCTCAGCTACCGGGAAGTGGGTAAATAGGGAATGTTTTGGTGGAGCTTAACCTAGCGAATAATTTTGATTTTAAGATGAGCATCGGTGCGTCGAGACAGGAACGCGCAAGTTGGAGTTATTCAGATAATTTGGGACACATAGACACAGATACAGACACATAGGGATAGAGTACGATATGGGTTTATGGGCCAACATGCCTAATGTTGAGCGGGATGTATTGATTCTTTTAGCGTTCATAGCCCTTATTCTGTAGGCGATTTGGTAGTGTGAAGTACGAATCAATGATGATCAATGAGAATAGTGAGAATAGTGAGAATAGTGAGAATAGTGAGAATAGTTAGAATAGTGAGAATAGTGAGAATAGTGAAAATCAGTGAAAATCAATGAGAATAGGGAGAATAGTGAGAATAGTGAGAATAGTGAGAATAGTGAGAATAGTGAGAATAGTGAGAATAGTGAGAATAGTGAGAATAGTGAGAATAGTGAGAATAGTGAGAATAGTGAGAATAGTGAGAATAGTGAGAATAGTGAGAATAGTGAGAATAGTGAGAATAGTGAGAATAGTGAGAATAGTGAGAATAGTGAGAATCAGTGAAAATAGTGAGAAGCTCATAGTCTTAATAATATACATTCATACTTGTAACTGAAATGCTTTCCATTCAAATTCTCTTGTATCATTCAGACTCTCTTGAACCACTCAAATTCAATACTCGTGTGATTATATCCGCTTTTATGGTCTGGTGGTTTGATGGTCCGATGGCCTGATGGTTTGATGGTCCGATGGCCTGGTGGAATTTGGTGTGTGCGCACCTGGCCGCTTCCTATCTTTTGCACTCTTCTTTGTCTACTCGTAGTCGCCCTCTAAATATATACAGTTCTTCTTTAGCATGCGCACCTTTTCAAGAAAACAAATCCGGTGTTTATTTTTTTGCAATCCCATTCATATTAGCGATAAAACCTTGATAATATCGCCGTGTATCGACTAATAGGTGATTATAATACTGGCCTTTCAAACTTCACTCACAATTTTACCTTAAACCCTTCCCAGACCACCACAACCATTGTTTTTCTTTTGACATGTCGGAAACCGCCGATGGTACGCTTATAATCATTGTTTGTAGAGCCAAGCACCTCCCAAACCGACGGAAAATGGATAAGCAAAGCCCATATGTTACCATGAGAATTGGACCCACCGCTACCAAGACACCTTCGCATTTTAGAGCTGGCCAAACACCAGAATGGACTCATGAAGTAAGATTCCAATTAACTAGAGATAGGAAGCCCATAATGAAATTGGATGTACTAGATGAAACCAAAGATGAACCAACCCCAATTGGGGCAGTGGAAATCGACTGCCTGGAAGTCTTTAAAGAAGAAAACAAACTGCAAGGTAAATACATTTATGATAAGTGGTGGGATTTAACGTTTAATGGGAAAAGAGCAGGTATGATCTATTTAGAAATGACATTTTATCCCTCTGCTCCTATAATACCGCCCAAGATCCCTCAATCATCAGATCCTTTAGCAGCATCCCATCAGCAGGTAGTTCGAGCGCCTGCCGTGGATGAGTTTTACCCGGAAGCGGACCAAAATGAAGACTCCTATTCTCATAGGTTTTACAGTTCCACTCATAGTGCATCTCACAATCCATATAATTCATTATCACCCCATTCTTCCAAAAGTAGATCCCCGTCCCCTTCAAAGAAACTATCAGTTGCTGATGATATCTTTGTCTCTGAACCAAGGTATAAGAGCTCAAGATTATCGACTTTTGCTGGCAATTTCAACGATCCATTGCATGAAGACGATGACCCGGAAATGGTTAAAATCCCCACTAAACCGAAATCTCATAAGTCTCATCATCATAAACCACATAACGAAGACCATGCTAAAACAGGCAAATTATCTAAATTGGCAAGAATGTTCAATGAAAAACGTCCTGTGGGTACTCTTTTCGACACCAATGGTTCTTCCATTATAAAACGCAATGTTTTCAACGATGATTCTGATGATGAAAGTATTGATTTTGCTTCCAAACTGGCATATTTACCTAATCGAGAGCTCCCTCCTATCCCCAAAGATGACTCCGGACGTAGTCCACTGAAAAATAGATTAAAATCTAAGTTCGTTGAAGGTGCTGTTGCAAATTCTCAAATGAGTTCCGAGTTCTCAGATTTTCAACCCTTCATAAATTCCCAAGCTTCTTATGACACCCCAGTTCAAAATGAAGATCAACTTGAAGATTTACCAGCTCCACCACCTCCTCCTCCGAAGAAAGGTACATCTAATAAGTCAGTTTCTCGCAAACCACCACCTCCAGAAACAGGATTCTTAGGATCATTACTTAGCAGTGTACTGAATTTAAATTTTGGAGGCTTTTCCACTTCATTACCATTTTCTGCAGATTCTATTGGTGCAGATGAAGACGCCGATGGACAAAAAGAAGAACTTCCTACGAAAGTATACATGCTTGATAAAAATGTACAACTGTTGACTCAATCAGGAAATGGAATGACGCCTGAAACGGAATTACCTGCTGATGAGTTAGACCCCAAATATTATGCGCCACTGCCCAATGAGCATCTTTCGAAAACAATGCGTTTACAAGAGGGAAGAGCGACCAAAAATGATGTATCTGTAGATTTAAGGACTCGAGAATCTGGATACCTTGGAGCGGGGAAATGGCAAACTAGTAGCAAGTTTCTGCCGCTGGTTTTCGATCGAATGCCAACGCCACAGGAGAAAGCCACGAGTAAACCACGAGTGCCACCAAAAGTACCTCAAGGACTACTGGAAATGGAGTATTATGTGTTGGAAAAGAAGAAATTCTTGGATGATTTAAAGGGGAAACGAATGTAAATATTAATAGACAATTCATACTTGAAAATGTGGAGTATAGTGAAATTTTTGCATTGGGTAACATGTTAAAGTACATAATAATATACATAATATACGAACGTAAAAAGCTGACGAAAACGAAAAACAAATGTACTTGTATCATTTCGAACACTGGGCTCGATCACAAAAGAGCAGCAACAAAGGCAGCAGCACCGAGAGCAACACCTCCGCTTACTTTATTACCCATAGCCAAACCAGAAGACTGCGAAGAGCTTGAAGATGAGGCGGAAGAAGAAGTAGTGAGGGATGTGGAAGTAGTTGTAGTTTCAGAGTGAGTAAGACTAGTGATGGTGGTATTTTGGTATCCGGATGAAGTTGGAGCTACAGAAGTGGAGTTGACAATAGAAGCCACAGCAACGATTCCTTGAAAGGTGCTTAGAGCTTGATGGGCGGAAGCATCAGAAACTGAAGCAGAAGCAGCACTAGCAGAAGCAGCACTAGCAGAAACTTTAGAAGCTGATTCAGCACTAGCAGAAGCAGCACTAGCAGAAACAGCACTAGCAGAAACTTTAGAAGCTGATTCAGCACTAGCAGAAGCAGCACTAGCAGAAGCAGCACTAGCAGAAGCAGCACTAGCAGAAGCAGCACTAGCAGAAGCAGCACTGGCAGAAGCAGCACTAGCAGAAACAGCACTAGCAGAAACTTTAGAAGCTGATTCAGCACTAGCAGAAGCAGCACTAGCAGAAGCAGCACTAGCAGAAGCAGCACTAGCAGAAGCAGCACTAGCAGAAACAGCACTAGCAGAAACAGCACTAGCAGAAACAGCACTAGCAGAAACTTTGGAAGCTGATTCAGCACTAGCGGATACTGCACTAGCTGAAGCCTTAGAAGCTGAAGCTTCAGAAGCTGATACTGCACTAGCTGAAGCTTCAGAAGCTGATACAGCACTAGCTGAAGCTTCAGCAATGGAAGAGCTTTGTTGAGGGGATAATATTGTCTCAGTAATAGTGATAGTAGACAGAACGGTAGTGGTAACCTCAGATACCACAGCAGCAGTCAAAGCAGAAAGCAATACTAATTTCGAAACCATTTTCAATTTGGTTGACTTTGTTTATATCTTTGTTATATCTGGAGAAGTGATGATTTAAATTAAATGAATGCCTAGAATTAAAGTATTTGAATGGGTTGCAAATATTTGATTCTTGGGACAATTAAGTAGTTCTGAAGGATAGACTAGGGTGAGGTTAAAGGAACGACTTTAGTTAGCTTTGTTAAAAACAAAAAGTGAATGTTAAGAAAAAATTGAGAATAGTATATAGGTAAAAATTATGAAATCAAACTGAAGGCCTAAAATGGAAATGCAACAAAATAATGATCTGTTGCAAAATATTTTAAGGATAGTTACAGAATCCAGAGTTTAATGGCCAATGAAAAGTGAGTATAGTGGTGTGGATGCATGAAAAAAAGCAACGGCTGGGTCGTTTATGACACAAATGTAGCTGTTATTATATGCGCACTTAATGTACGAGGGATTGCACTTGTAAAGTATGATTTGTTATTAACTAAACAGGTTCTACCACTACCAAATGCGGTAGATTTATATCCAACCGAAAGGAAAATGAATTGGAAACGGCTGTAGTGTACGGTCAAAGGTTTATGAGATACATATGAGAAAAATGCACATCTTAAGCATATCTGCTCAAAATGACTGATCACAAGGAAAAAATTTCAAGGAACAAGGTATAAAAAGGTAAGTAATAATTGATATTGGAACATCCAAATGATTTAGATCAAGTACAGGGTTAAGGGGGAGCAGTGATCTTTGCGATTTCGGGGGGAAAAACTTTTCATATAGTGATTATTCAAAGCAAATGATGATGACCAAGAAAAAACGAAGGTTTCGTAAATTGTAACAGTTAATAGTTTTTAGTATATTGATTACATGAAGTCAAATCTAAAATTTTTTTTCTACAACAGATACTGTGATTTAGCTATTAGACAAAATGAAAAATAAAGTAAAAAATACAAATAAAAAATAACAAAAATGTCAAGAGATATATAAAAAAAAATAAATATATAAATACAAAGAAAAACAACAGGAGATATATATGAATGTGAAGCACGATTTCAATATTATACTAGGGGTGAGTGAATTAGGATTAGCGGATATTATTGTGTTAGGTATTGATATTGTTACAAATAAATTTTGAATATAAAACCAAGAATACTAATATATATATATATTATTATTTTTTTTCTTTTTCCTCTTTATCTCTCTTTCTCTTTTTCTCCTTTAATTTCATTTTTAAATTTTATTTTTCAAATATTTTTATTTTCTGTTTTTTGTTTTTTTTCTGTTTATTTCTGTTTTCCAATCTTTAAATTTTTTAATTTTTCCAATCCTTAAATTTTTCAATTTTTCTTGTTTTATCTTTTTCAATCCTTCAATTATAATTCATTTAATGTTTCATTTTGTTTTATAGAAAAATGTGTTTAGTCTTTGTTCAAATTAAACTTAGAATCATAGCCTTTTTCAGTTTGTATAGATATGGAAGTATATATAGAAATTCAACAAATGGATTTATTGATGGATGATTTGGAAATTAGTAAGCTGATTGATCTTGAAATGTAGTTATTCGGTTTCCTTAAAGTGTTGTATATTTTTTTGCTGCTTATTCAAATACTATTTTCTGTCTATTAGATATAACCAGGGTAACGAAGTATGAGTTAGCTTTAACAATTATCCTTTTCTTACAGATAAACTGTTTACAATTACAAGTTTCAGAAATGTCCTTTGATGATGAAGTAAGTTTCAGATATGGGATTTAACGTTAAACTGTTTTAATTTTAATCTCAACATTCACACCTAGGGTAGCTTAAATGGTTTGAGATTATTTTTATTATTATTTTTACATTTATGTGGCTTTTAGCTTATTTGTTTGCTCAATCTGTTGATCTTTTCTTTTTGAAAAACAAATTAATATACAAGCATCAAACATTTGTCAATTCATTGAATATCATAGACACTTTGCGGTATTATATATATATATATATATATAGACATATATATATACATATGGTCATGATTGTAATTTTTAATATTTTTTAATATCGTCCCTGCTAAACTGCTTGCATATCAATTTTTTGTAGTTTGTTTCACAATTATGTTTTGAACTGAAAATTACTGAGTTCCAGATACATAGCTACTTCTGTGTGTGGATACAGCCTCAACAGTCCCCAAACAATTTATGTACTGTAGCAAAATATGTTTTACTCTTCTACATATATATTGTTTTATTCTAATTCAACACAAACGAGAGGGTTAATTGTTAGATGAGTGTCTTTGGCAAGTGAGGGACATGAGTATAGTGAGCCTGAGTATAGTGAACATGAATTGTGAACCTGAGTATAGCGAACTTTCACTGTGCATATATATAAAGAGTAAACCACCTAAAATGAAGTTGAATAGCCAGTAGTGTGCAGGCGATTGAAACTAAGTGATAGCAGATTACATGGAGCGAGCTTTAATTGCGACAAATATGATTTTACCCACTATACCACAATTATCATTTTTCAACAATTTCCGTAAATATTACTATAGTCAAAACACAATTGTGTCGATTTGAGACGCTACCTTGAACCATATCCAACTTCTATATGTTACGATCTATTCAAATCCTACTTGCTTCCCTTCCCTTCCCATGGATACTGGGGACTCTTTATATATGTACTGATTGCTGTTAATGTTTTTTTTTGAAAAAAAAAATTTAGTAAATTTTTGTGTTGTTGTTTGTTCCATCCACTCCCTGCACAAGATTGAAAAATCTCATGAACCTAAAAAATCTTCACCTCCCAGCCATGTTTCGACCAAACACCCGTTTCTACCTGACCAAGGCTTTGCCCTTTCTTAAACAGGCTCCTAACAAGTATTCCCATGCCAGATCTACCTATAACTTGAAGCCCAACATGCCAAATGGTCTTGTTCACAACCCTCCAGCCGCTTTGCACAATGCTAAAAACACCCCAAAAGCTTTCTTACCCGATCTGGACCCTCGTAAAACCCAAATTTACCACCGTGAATACTCTAAAGAAGAAATTGAAGATATGCCTATTGTATACTCATCATCTGGTATCAAGTCTTACGAACTCACCCCTAAATTGGCCGAAGAAATACAACAGTTGAGAGATTCAGATCCTGATCGTTGGACCGTCAACAAATTGGCAGAAAGTTTTAATGTTTCTCCTGATTTTGTTAAAGTAACCACCAGCATATCTGCAGAGAGAAAGTTGAAATTGAAGAAACAATTGGAAGAAGTCAAGAAGTCATGGCATAGAGGTACAAAAGAGGCTAGAGAAGACAGAAAGAAAAGAGTTGAACTTTGGTTGAGAAATGAGTACTAAATAAATCATGTAAATAATAGCATATGAATAATAAAACTATGTAGCTTTTGTGATGTTTTGTTGCTTTCAAATAAATTACCTGGCATATATGTTACATTCTATGTCCTTCATTAACCTCCCCGCTCCTCCCCGCTCCTCCTCTTCCTCCTCTTTTCCGCCCATTATATAATACAATATGTAACTCAATAACTTATTGCTCTTGACTTACCAAATCTTCTATTTCTTCTAACTTCAGTTGAACATTGATTTTAAATTGAATGGTGAAGTCTATTAACTTTAATACTTGATCATGTAATAAAGCCCGTTCAGTTTGAATGCTATGTCTAAGCTCTTCATATTCAATTTCCACTTCTTGCTTTCTATTTTCCACCTCTATAAGACCTTGTGTAGTATTGATTTTTATCAACCGAAGTTCTCTTTCCAACTTCTCTATTTGCATTGAATATGTAGTTGTATCATTGGTCATAGTTTCATAAATTTCATCGTACGCGGTTCTACTGGCAGATAATTTAGCTTCTAATCCTTCAATATGATCTCTTTTCTCAGTGATCTCTTCTTGTAAAAGATCTAATTGTTCTTGTACTCTGATCAGTTCATCTTGATGTTTATGAATGGCTGAGTTTATTTGCAGTCGTAATTGTAATAATTGATATTTTTCATTAGATAAAGTCTTATTAATTATTTGGTTTGGCAGTAATGCTTTTGTAGTCGGTATAGATGCAATCATGGAAATTTCAAACGTACTTGATATCGCCAATGGGGTGGTTCGATCTTCTTGGTCTGATGCTGCTGTTGTTGATGCTACTCCTATTCTATATATCATTGCATTATACAGTTTAATAAAATTGTCTAAACTTTCAAATGTCTTGGAACATTCATATTCCTTTTGTTGAATAATATTTTCTAGTTCTTGTAACCTTGAAGTTCCCAAGTCAATTTGTCGCGTTAGTTTATCTCGCTCCGTATATAATGCATCAATTTCCTTTGGGGTAATTCCCTGTCTTCTCAATTCTTCTTCACAACTGTTTTTATCCAGTTCTATTTCTGACAATTTTTCCTCACATGTAGCTACTTCTGCACGAATCTTATCAAGAGTATTTGCCCAATTATCTCTCCTATTTTCCATTTTGTCAATATATTCTTTGAATTTTTCAAAATCAGATTCAAGAGCTTTCAGTTTAGTTTCAGCTTGATCGTAAACAGATACCTCTTTACGTAAAGTTTCCAATTTTTTTTCTAACTGACGATTATTCTCAATTATTTCATCGATTTCTGAATTTAATTCCTTAGTCATGATTTCAAATTTTTCGTGCATTTGTTGTAAAAATTCCAGATAATCATCTTCATTATTGATGAATGCCTTGTACAGTTGTCTAATATAATCAATAAAGATTTGATCCAAGGGATCATCGATCAAATCAGCCGATATTTCTCCAGTAACATTAGTTAAGGATAAATTTAGTTTGACAAGCCAATAAAGCATCCCTAAAATTGCAGGCCAATTCAGAGAGTTTACACTTGCAATTTGGGTTCTATTTATAGAATCCAAATAAGGATATCCCAAAGTTCTTAAAAGAAAGAAAACTTCGTTGTCAATGGTTTTAGTGAATCGATAATTAGGATCTAGACGATGGTATAAAAATTGGAAGACAACCACAAAATCTCGCTGAGTTGGCTGCCTTAAAGTTCTTTGAGTCAATGGGTGGCCTCCCAGTTCAATTTCAAATTTGTTTGATACTAGAAATTCAAATACTTCCAGTTGTATAAGCAGGATGTAGTTCTTATCTCTTAACGGCCGAGGATCCACTGTAGACGCGGGAGATCCAGAAACTGGTCTCTGCAGGCTCAGCGGAGTCAGACCTGGAAGTAATGAGGATTGTCTACGCTTAGTAGTCGATGCTGGGGTCAGAAGAAGAGACTTTCTTTTGGCAGAAACTGAAACGCCCCCTCCAGAGGCAAAATTTGCCGCTGCACCATCCAATCTAAACGATGATCGAGTGGCACTCGCCATCAGTAGCCTATGGCCATTGTTACGACGCAAGATCGTCGATGGATCATTCATGAGACGAGTGTTTTTGCAGTTTGCAATGTTTGTTTTGTTTTGATGTGAAATGATATTGTGGTTTGAACGGTGCAGGAGGATAATGCGGGCATTGTTTATGTGCAGGCTATTAAAATCACAGAGAGATGGATTGTGTATGTGAAAATAAAAAAAAATAAAAAATGAAGTAAATAAATAAATAAATAAATAGATTTAGGTTGCATAAGAATTAAATATAAACTGTATAAATAGTAGTAAACCGGATTAAAGCCTTGCTTTACTAAAGTTAGTTTCATTCATGAAATCCATCAGCATTATTTTTTCCAATTCTTGCTGACTTATTTCATCTCTATTGCCGTGGAATTTAATTTCAGGGTATTTTCCTTTATTGAAGTGGGCAATATTAGCTCTATCCAGTAAAGTTTTGTGGATAATTTGGAGAAGATCATCGGGTCTTTCGCAATTCAATATATGATCACCTTCAGGAACGTCTATGGCGGTAAGGAAATCAGCCTGAATCAGACTTCTAATGAAAGGGGCCGCTTCTACAGGGTTCCAAGTAGCCTTGGATCCAATGACATGCACGACATGCAGTCTGATGGTTTTGTATAATTCCATAAGGTGAGGCACCGAATGAAAAGCGGAAAGGTAAGTAATCATTTGCTGCGTTTGAGAAGCTTTACTTTTAACTTTACCATTATTCGTAAGCCATTTTTCATCGGCAAGGAAATCATTAAAGATTCTCTTATTGAATTTGGAATAGATGGGTGCCATTTTATAATAAGTTTCGAAATCTTGTTCATTATCAAAAGTGTCCATGATCATTGAAGCCAATTTTTGAAATCTACGAATTCCTATTTTGATATCTTGGGTCTTTTTAGTATCAATGTAAGCCACTGGTTCAATGGCAATAGCAGTATCAAACATATTGGAATCAAATGCCAATGCGAAAAGTGCGGAAGTGGCCCCCAATGAATGCCCCACCAAAATCACTCTATGAGTGGCATCATTGATGAAATCTCCAGATACTTTCTGTTCATGTTGAACCAATTTAATTATATCTTTACCCCCATCCTCCCATCTATACACCCATCCTAATTTATTCTGATTCATAACTGCTGAATCTCCATGTCCTGTATGATCATACGCAATAACCAGCTTAAGGTACCATTTTTCCTTACCTCCAACCTGTTCTGCATACTTGTAAAGGTTTTCGATATGGTATTTCCATACTGATTTATTCATTCCTGTACCATGAGAAAATACCATATTGATTTCAATCGCATCATTGGTAGGTTTAGCAATATTGGTGTATTTTATATATGCCAATTTCAATCTATCCGTAGGTAAAGGGGTAGATCCATGGTACCTGGGGAAGGAAGCATCTGCACTATGATAAGTACAAGTAAATGGCATATTAACCTATAGCAGTAACGGCAGCTAGTTGAAGTATATTTATAAAGTTTTAGATTTATTGCCCGTGAGATAATTTAATGGATCTCTATCAAAAGGGGTTTCTAATTTGTAAAGTGTGGGGTTATACTAATCCAATAAATTGTCAAACTCCTGGGGTAAAAATTGGACCAAAAAAAAAAATTATAAAAAAATATAAAAACGAAAACTAAAATATTTTCTGGAACTTCAAATTCTTTATAATTTTTATCAGGTTGTTTGTTCGAAATACAATATATTAATTGGTAGTAGGATAGTTTAAAATCAGTTTAAAAAATGTTGTTCAATAAGGATTTTATTAACAATTGAATGACTATATTAGTATTTGTTCAAAATATTATTTTAATTTCCCAAATGTTAAATGAGAATATGTGGGAATCAATGTATAAATAAATAAACTACAGATACTCAAGAAATATCGATGTACCACTTTGTGAGAGGGGTTCATTCTTAAGGTACTTTATGGGATCCGAGGATTTTATTTTAGGTATATTATTTGTTTTGCTAAGGTATTAAATACGACTAAACACCTTTGAACCCCGGCTGCTTTTGGCATGTGATGACACAAAATTATTAAGAATAAAAAGGAAAACGGGGCATTTTAGGAAATTTGAGCGGGCTTATTTGAAGTTGAGGCTGAATGAGGTCAAATTATATCCGAGATAATGTGAGAAAGTTAATTAAACTCTTGACGCAGTTTCGGAGTTATAATAATTGGTATTAAAAATAGTAACAAATTTTTTAATATATGTATTACTGGGAGGAAAAGGTGAGGGTGCTATACTAATAATCAAAAAACCACAACTCGTTGGACCCTACGAATTTGTTTACTCAAGCTTATTCTTGGATATGGCTACTAGAATATGAATTAGCTTGTTTGCAAACAAGCATACCTTGTATTAGCTACCTGTCTTTATAATTTATAATTCTTATAGGTATTTGTATACTACTATTAATACGTTCTGAACACTGTTTAGTTGAAATGATCAATACTTGAAACCATATCTACAGCTAATCGTTTTCACACACATGTATATATGTAAATATATATATCTATATATATATATAGATGTGTGTGTGTGTGTGTGTGTGTGTGTGTGTGTGTATGTTACATTGGTATGCTTTTACTAATAGATTCTAGTATGTGGTACCGTGCAAAACAATCTAAAACTACTATTCATCGCTTTTAGTGTTTGAATACTTTTTATTTGTATAATTTCTCTCTTGGATTTTTTGTCAGATTGGCATCTCAATGAACCAGAAAATTGCACTGTAAAATTTCCCCACAAAATCGTTTCTTCACAAAATCGTTTCTTCACCAAATCCTCATTTTTCAGCACTGATATCCTTCGATTTGAAAAATTTACTTGAGTTTAGATCGCGGTGAACTTTTTTTTTTCGTAAACAATAGTGGTTTTCCTTCGTCTGTCACATATTTCGAACTAATCACTAGGAGAGAAAAAGATCATGACAGTGACAAGTCCTAATATTATGCGTACCGTTCAACAAATGAAACGTTGGCGGTTGGATAAGTTGTTGAATAGACAAACTGTGGGGTTTGTTCCCACCATGGGAGCCTTACATGATGGGCATTGTCTGCTTATCGATCAGTCGTTAAAAGAAAACGATCACACCGTGGTGTCAATTTTTGTCAATCCGCTGCAATTTGCACCTCACGAAGATTTGGATGCGTATCCACGAACTTTTGAAAAAGATCTTTTGAAATTACCTAAATCATTAGAAAAATCAGTCTCTTGTGTATTTGTTCCGAAAATTTCAGAAATTTATCCTTCTGGTATAACTTTAGAGTTGGAAAAGCAAAGGGGTGCGTTCGTTAATGTTCACGGATGCTCGGAAAAATTAGAAGGTGCCAGTAGACCGCAATTTTTCAGAGGTGTAGCAACAGTTGTATTGAAATTATTAAATGTGGTAAGGCCAGAAAATGTATATTTTGGACAAAAAGATGCTCAACAATGTGTTGTGATCAAAAATTTGGTTAAGGATATGCTTCTTGACTCCAATGTCAAAATTTTGCCTACTTTAAGAGAAGAAAATGGTTTAGCGATGTCTTCTAGAAATGAATACTTGTCCCCAGAAATTCGAGATAAAGCAGCTATAATTTATCAAGGTTTGAAAGCTGGTGAGAATTTTTACAAGACTTTTGGCCAAGTTCCAGTACCTGCTAATAAAATTTTAGATGAAATCAATAAAGTCTATGCAAAGGAAAACGATGATATTTTCAAATGGGAATATTTGGCTATAAGTCACCCGGATACACTTGAAGATTTAAAGGAAGTTGTCCCAGGGACAGGTGCCATAATACTGACGGCAGTGAAAGTTCCTAAACGCGATGGTGGGGAAGCCAGATTAATAGATAACATTGTTCTTTATTGAACTTATACGGAAAGAACTTAATTAATAGAATATTAAAATGATAAACCTAGGCACTTACTTGTAAGTTTCTTATACGCTTCTTAAATCAAACTCTAGCCCATTTATTGACCCCTAAGAAAAATGATAATGGAAATGGAAATAGATTTAAATTTATATATGTTAGTAATATTATTAAATGCTAATTTTTCATTTTTTTTTTTTATAAACCTCCTCGTCTAGATTGGATTCTTCCTTGATTTATTAAAGGTTTTCTCTTTTTAATGTTCCCAGATTCACTTTGTTCTTTCCACTTGATTTTGGCTAAATCTAATTGCGCTTGTAATTCTTCTTTTGTAATGAAACTCATATTTTCATTGGTTAATTTATGTTGTAATTTAGGATTTAACCCGTAGAAAACATACCCAAATTCTACTAACCATAAAGGGTTAACAGCAGTTACACAGCTCATGTATTCTCTACTGGTTAATATAAGTTCATTGTAAACAACGTAGGAAGGCGATATATCACCATTCAAAGCAGATGTCGGATGAACATACATTTTCATGAAATTATGCCTTAAATGAATATATTCGGCACAATTGTTTCGATGCAGACGAACAAGCTTTGCCGCTTGATGGAAATACGTTGCACATATACATTTACGAACTATTTCATCATTAGTTGCTCTTTGTAACTTGCGGCCCGATTTTTTCATCACAATTTGTTTTAATTGCTGACGAATTTCTTTAGCTCTCAACAACAGTTTATGATGAAGAAAATTTTTAGCACACCATTGAGCTCTCCCTCCATAAGGTATACTTTCCCATTGTAAATATACATTGTTGAGGGTCAAATGATCCAGTTCTGCAATCAGAAATCTTTCTCGACTAATGTCAGCCTCTGAAGCTCTTTCTTTTGGTCGAAACCAAACACTTGGAACCAGTAGCATGGAAACAATAGTAAGAATCTCTTCAGAACAGTTATATTCAAAGGATTTCAAAATCAACTTTGCCATGGAAGGATCCATGGGGAACTGAGCCATTTCTTTACCTAAACTTGTTAAATTTCCAATGCTATCTAAAGCTCCAATGGACCATAAATCATATAACGAACAAGCTAAAAGATCTTTTGGGGGAGGATCTAAAAAGGGGAATTCAAGGATATTTTTCACCCCTAATGAACGAAGTGAAAGTACAACATTAGATAAATTTGTACGTTGAATTTCAGGTACTGGTTGTATGTACATTGCTTCAGGTCTAGTAGCTCTTTCGGTATACATTCTATAGGCTATTCCAGGAGCAGTTCTACCTGCACGACCACTTCTTTGTTGTGCATTAGCAAAAGATATAGGAACCACTTGCAAAGCGTCCATGCCTAATTTTGGATTGAAAACTTTAACTTTAGATAGTCCACAATCTACTACATATCTAACTCCATCAACGGTAAGGGAAGTTTCAGCGATGTTTGTTGCAACAACGCATTTGCGACGATTTGGATCAGACTTGGCAAATATTTTTTGTTGTAAATCGGCAGGGAGAGTCGAATAAATGGGGTAAATATCCAAAGGTTTTGTTTCTTCCAATTCACTTAATCGTTCAGAAATTAGTTGGCAAGTGGCTTCAACATCTTCTTGACCTGTCATGAATACGAGTATATCACCATCGTTTTTTTGATTTCTATTTTTCAAATGAATAGTGAGAACCTGTTTTACAGCAGATTCCACATAATCGATAACTGAAGTTCTACTATACATCACATCAACGGGGAATGTTCTTCCAGGAATTGTGAACTGTGGAGCCCCACCAAAGAATTTCGAAAATCTATCGGCATTCAATGTCGCGGAAGTGACAATAAGTTTAAGATCTCTTCTTTTGGCAAGAACTTGTTTGAATAATCCCAATAATACATCAGTATTAAGCAGCCTTTCGTGAGCTTCATCCATAATTATGCAACTGTACTTTTCAAGCCGTGGATCGGTCAATATTTCTTTCAAAAGAATACCATCAGTCATATATTTAATAGCTGTTTTCGAAGAAGTCATATCTTCGAAACGAATGGCAAATCCACATTCTTGGCCAACTTTAACCCCCATTTCATCTGCAACACGCTTTGCTACAGAAACTGCAGCAACTCGTCTCGGTTGTGTACAGCCGATAATTCTATTAATACCTTCTTGCTTTGAGCAAAACCCATCTTCGTAAAGAAATTGAGTTAGTTGAGTAGTTTTACCTGAACCAGTTTCTCCAATGACGATTGTAACTTGATTATCTCGAATAGTTTTCAATAAATCATCCTTCACCGAATATGCTGGTAAACTTTTCCTTTGTTTATCTATTTCATTCTTATCAATTGGTTGATTATTCAGTTTATGGTTTGTAGATTCTGTAGGCTTATCTTCGTCAATTTGCTTAACGCCAAGTACATTCCCCAAAGCTGTTCCTGCAATATTTGCCCGTTGTCGAGCTTGCTTTGCCTTTTCAGTTGATGCCTTTATATCTTTCACTACATTACTTCCCAGGCGGGCTGCAACTGCCAATTCAGATGTAGGATCTTTGATAGGATTGATGGTTGAACCAATATGATTCATTACCACTGAAAGATGTTCTTTAGACTCTTCTAAAAATGGAGGAACAAGGAAATGTGAAGTCAAGGGGATTCGAGATAAATCAGACTGTTGATCATCGTGATCATGATCTATATATTGACCCTGGTCATTGTATGATCCGCCGGTTAAGTTTGAGTTGGAATTCTTGTAAGTTCTGGAGTTAATGCTATCGGAAGGTGCTTCGTAAGTTGATTCATGGTCAAGTACGGTGATACCATTCTCTTCGTTCATATACCATTCTCTATCATTTACCTGTGAATCTAAGTCTGAACCTTGGTCAATATCACTCCAATTATTTTCTTGGGTTTGAGTGTTTTGATCTCTTTCTAATGCTGCCAAAGATGCAAGAGATGTGGAAGTTTTCGTAAGCTCTTTGGGTTCAGGATGAGTGGAGTTCAGTTTAATTTGGGGCATTTCTTGTACTATATCATCTGAATTACTCATTCTTTCCTTCTTTATCTGTTCCACTTTTTCCTTTTTAATTTTCTTGAACATGGGTCGAGTCTTTTTAGCTTTTCCCGTCAGAGAATCGTGATTGGGAGTTGCATCAATCGAGCCAGACCCTTGCTTTTCCAAAGGCAACGCATCGGTAATATCTTGGTCAGTATCCCAATCAAGCTTCAATGAGCTTTTCGGTCTTTTTTTGTCCTTTTTTACATGGACCTGAGACGTTAGTTGTTTTTCATTTGCAGCTATTTCTTGATAAATCTCGTTGGTAAGTTTGGGATCTTTTAAGCCGAATGAAGAGCAATAGGCAGCAAACTTGGCATTATCCTTATGCTCTTTGTAAGCACAAACAAGTGAGTTGATCATATTCAGACCCACGGGTCTATTAAGACCTTGGGTGATCAAGGCAACAATTTTTTCTTGAGCCATAAATCAGGGTAAACACAAAAGATATAAACAGGGAAATTGGTGATGAATCTATATCGGTAGCAATCAAACCCAGCCCTTGAGTTATGAAAACAGCTGAAGTTAATTTTGGGTGAGTATGCAAGGTCTTTAACCAATGCTAAGATGAATGGAGCGTGTGGTAGAGCCGTGTGAATGAATTTAAGGTGTGAAATATAGTTTTTGATTTTGCCGCACTTACTAGATTTATTGTATGAGAATTGATACTTTTAGTGGTATTTTAGTGGTATTTTAGTGGTATTTTTAGTGGCATTTTTAGTGGTATTTTTAGTGGTATTTTTAGTGGTATTGTTTTCCTTGGTTTTCCCCTGATTAACTAATTTGGTAATATTTTAATTAGAATAGTTATTAGTATATTTATTAGTATATTTATTAGTTTATTTATTAGTATATTTATTAGTATATTTATTAGTATATTTATTAGTATTGAATTTTTCACAATTAGTATTGATCTGATATTTTATTCAAGTTTTTTTTTTTAATTATTATTAGTATACTTCCCCAGTCTACATCAGCGATGAATAGATATATTCAGCTGTATTTCAAATACCACGTGGTTGCACGAGTCAAGTGCTCGCCTATGCCAAGTCTGGATGAAGAAGCTCGATATATATACAATAATTTTAAAGCCTTGGGTAATTTAGAGCATTTTTCATTGAATTCACGTACTGATCGCAAAATGGACCATGATTTCACTTTGGTGTATAACCCGGCAAGAGTATCAGCACTAACACCGTTCAGTATGCAACCAGGGTACAAATTGGAGCCGCCAGAGATATTGGAATTGGAAGCAAGTCATATATGCCAGGAATTGAGTTCTTTAATTGCGCTTCCAAGGTATTCTTTTGTAAGTGGAAACGAAGATTTTTTAAGAGGGCGTCGCAAAATTGAATTTCGGTACTCGCTTACTCAGGGTAACAAGGATTTGGAAAATGCATATTTGGTGTCGCCATCGAGTGGGAGGAGCCCATTTTGTCGTTTGAGCCGGAAACTTAAGACGAAAAGAGGTCAGAATTCCTTAGAATTTGGATCTGTTTTGCAACCAGACGATTCGATGAATACAATTGAGTTGAGGCAAGCGTTAAAAAGGTATAGGTCAGCGATACGGCATAATTTCCAAAAATTCCATGTTTTCAACTCTATAACGATTTTGAATGGCATAGAAGGGCTCAAATCTGTTGGGGTCGAAGTGGAACCGTCTAATTCGGAGGACTATATTGTAGATATTATGAATTTCAAATAGCATTGATGATAATAATGAAGTAGTGGCATTTATTTTTTCAGTGAATATGTATATAAAACTTATTCCAATAGTATATATACCTCTTGAAAAGTCTAAGTTGCGAATTATATCGCGGTTCCTACATGGTTATAAAGCTTGTATTATGCACATTATATTTTACAAAGTATAAAACCCACTATTTTTGTTCTACCAACTTCATATCTTTTTCTAAAACGGTGTTCAAATAATTCAAACCCACCTGTTGTTTCATAAGCAAGCTCGTCAACTTACTTACCAAATCATCTTCTAAGCCAGATTCTCCATTGCAATTATCCAGAATGGTTTGATAATGATTATCGAACCTAGTTTGCAATTCATTCAGTCTATCCTTAAGCATTTCTATACGGGCGAAAATATCATTTAATTTCCCTAAAGGACTTGCTGGGTCGCCTAATTTCTGGTTTAATGCATCAAATTGCCTTGATAATTCTTCCTCTTCTGGTAACAATGGGTATCCTTTCAATTTCAAAATTGCCAAAACTGTAGCCAACCGAAGTAAGCGTCGCAGTAATACCGCATGCTTTTGTTTGGCTTTTAAGATTCTAGTAGTATTATTGATATCATGCTTTGAGCTCACTGCTTTTTGCTTTTCATTAATTTCATTGAGTATTACTCTTGCCTTTGCTACATGTTCAATTTGAACTTCAATTCTTTGAGCCACTTCTGTAAATGAAGACACTTTTACTGGGAAATATTCAGCTGAAGGCCTATTACGCATAGCTGAGTCCCAGTCTTCTGGAGTTTCATTAGCTGGTCTTTGAGCTGGGTAAAGACGTAAGTGTTGGGCGTCTTTTTCGCTCAATTTGTTGTAAAAATGGGTTTTAAGATTACACTTGGCCAGTTCTGGGTCCCATTGTTCTTTAATTTTAACTATTTGGTCACTCATGGATGGCACGTATGAATGTGCTTGAATCAGTGATGAGTTTGCACTTTGTTGGAATAAAGATGTGCCTATACTTTGTTGACTAGGGCCTTGAGCTTGTTGGCCGCCATTAGACCATCCAAAAGATGGCTGAGAGCTAGTGTTATTATTGTTGTTTCCAAACAACCCTCCAGTTGTTCCCGAGGTGTTGTTGTTGTTGTTGTTGTTGTTTCCAAATAACCCTCCAGTTGTACCTGAAGTGCTGTTGTTGTTTCCAAATAACCCTCCAGTTGTACCTGAAGTGTTGTTGTTGTTATTGTTTCCAAATAACCCTCCAGTTGTTCCCGAGGTGTTGTTGTTGTTATTGTTTCCAAACAACCCTCCAGTTGTTCCCGAGGTGTTGTTGTTGTTATTGTTTCCAAACAACCCTCCAGTTGTCCCTGAGGTGTTGTTGTTATTGTTCCCAAACAACCCTCCAGTTGTCCCTGAAGTGTTGTTGTTGTTATTATTATTGTTTCCAAACAACCCTCCAGTTGTTCCCGAGGTGTTGTTGTTGTTGTTGTTGTTGTTGTTGTTTCCAAACAAACCTCCAGTGGATGTAGAAGTTTTGTTCCCAAACAAACCGCCAGTTGCCCCAGGAGCAGAAGAAGTAGAGGCATTGTTGGCTCCAAAAAGACCTCCAGTTGTCGAAGAGTTTTGGGTGTTGTTACTTGAGCCAAATAAGCCGCCAGAGTTCGTATTAGAGTTGTTGGTAGCGGTGGAACCAAATAAACCTCCAGAATTTTGATTGTTCTGAGCAGTATTATTTGATCCAAAGAGCCCGCCGGCTTGAGGGTTGGTAGAAGACTGTGTTGAAGTATTGGAGCCAAATAAACCTCCTGAGGAAGCAGCAGGCTTGCTTCCAAAGCCTGAATTGGTATTATTGGATCCAAATAAGCCTCCTGAAGTGGCACTTTGGGTGGTGTTGTTGTTTGTATTTGAGGCGCCAAAAAGTCCACCTGACGAGCTTGTCAGAGCGCCAAAGCCAGACGGTTGAGCGGGCTTCTGGCCAAAGAGCCCCGATCCCTGTGTGTTGGACGACGAAGACGTGTTCCCAAAGAGTCCAGTGGCTGGTTTATTTGCACCAAACATGAAGTGGATGGAAGAAAAGTCAATTAGAAAATACAATTAGAAATGTGCAGGCCCGATGCGAGTATTTGGAGATGTTGATTATACGCGCTACAAACATGAAAGAACTGAAAAAACGGTTAAGAAACAAGTTAGAGAACTATTTAGCAAGTATGAGTATGAATCCATGTAAGGGTATGTTGGTATTAAAAGCCAAATAGGTATTCAATTGAAATAATTAGGATATAAATAAATATATTTATGTATTAAGCAGGAATTTTTATTATTTTTTTTTTTTTTCATAATGGATTAAATGATAAAGTTTTGAGAGGCCGCAACAAGGTCGCAACAAGGACGAAACAAGGACACAATACGGCCACAACAAGGTCGCAACAAGGCCACATCAGGGCCACAAGAGCGGGAGAGAAAGGAAATCACTAAATTAAAAGCTGATTACATAATTTCTGTATTCTTCATTTATTCTATATGCTAAAGTTGCTCGCCCTTCTTCTGCAAGTACTCCTTCACCAATTTATCATCTGTACCGAACCCATGATAGATCTTGCTATCCTTGAGGTGGATTTGTTGATCTTCAGCAATGCCAGGAATCTTTTTTTCCAACTTTAAATGAGTGAAAACACACTTGTTGAAGATTTGTTCTGCTTTTCTACAGTTCCCCAATCTATGGTTTTCTTGTTCAAGACAGGAATAGTGTAATTTGAACTCTTCAAAGCAGTGTTTGTTCAACTGGCCCAATACGTCAATGGCACAACGAGTAACTCTTCTTCCTTCTTTCAAACACTCCAAAGAACCCCCGTTCTTTTCATCTTTACACATCATGAAATCGTCATTGTAAGGCTTGCACTTGGCGCCAATGAAAAAGGCTGCCAGCAAGAGAGGAGCAGAGGTTGCTCCAACTTCATCGACATCTGGGATGTCTTGAGGCATAGGAGCCTTTTCAATCAGCTCCCATTGATGTCTGGTGATGAATTTGTCTTCAAGAGGCATGGTTGTTAATTTAACAAATTTTAGTGGTGCGCAAGTATACAGGAGGGTGTGTAAAAAGGAGAATGGGTAACAGTGGGTCTGAACCTAGAAATCGAGTACGGGTACTGCGAGCGATCAGGAATCAAAAAAGTGTGTAGGTGTGAATAATGAATGCGGAGGAGGTAAACAATCCAAACGATAAAGTAAAGCTGGTGTGTGAATGATAGTTAATGGATAATGTAGATGAATCATCGACGATGAAGACGATTCATGAAAAATGAACAATGTAGATGAATGAACAATGTAGATGAATGGATAATGTAGATGAATGAACAATGTAGATGAATGGATAATGTAAATGAATGGATAATGTAAATGAATGAATAATGTAGATGAATGATAAGACGAATCATAAATTTGAGTATGAAAACAAATAAATGTGTGAGCATAGCATAGAGTTATATATTGAAAGAGCTGGGATACAGGTTGAATCAATGGTCTTTACATGGTTGAGGTGCCAGTTTCTGTGTTAAGAACGCGCAATCTCGCATCAAGCGGATGGGTTGCAAATGGGTGTGTGCAAGCTTGTTGCAAATGGGTGTGTGCAAGCTTGTTGCACACATTAATAGTTGAATAGGTTTAAAAATTAATAGATTGCTTGTTGTTAACTATTTAAAACGGACATTATTATTTGAATCGTTGTTAGTGCCTACTTAGTCTTTTTTTTTTGAATCTGCGTGTGTCCGGTTATTCGAAATTAGCGTATGTTGCAACTAATCACCTAATGCTCTACGATTTATTTTTTTTACTAACTCAAGTCGACTTCCATTCACAATATTGTTCACATGAATACCCCACATTTCTTGCAATATCTATTCTGTGTCAGTGTCACTGTGAGCATATACCGCACTGGGCTATCAAAGATTCATATTTTGATTCTTCTAACTCGTGCAACATTCAACTAAAGTCGGGGCTGTAATGCTCAAGTACACAATTAAGCTTAAAATACTCTACAATACTTCTATTATTATAAATTAAAAAAATATGTACATATTAGCATATTTCATTGGGAAAAAATTATTTTCAAGCTATTTGCACCTCGTCTAAAAACGATATTGATTAGTGGCGTTTTGAAATATGTTTTTACTCTTAAAGATGTAATATTTTTTTTGGCATAAGAGTGAAAAAATATTGAATTCAGGCCCATTTTTCCATCGACCATGCAAAAAAATCAAAAGATTCATCAAGTGAAAAACCAAAAGGAAGAAGAAAATTCAATCAATTGCAACTGATTGCAATTACTTTTTAACAATTTTCATTTTTGATTCAACAATAAGCCCGATAATAGGATATCGTAATTCTTATTTGATGGGATACGATTTTTGGATATCAGTTCCTGTTGTTGCTTATAGCCAAAAATAGGGAAAAAAAAATTATAATCCAATAAGAATAAAAGCATTTTTTTTTAAAAAAAAAAATGTCAAAAATATTTAGTAGATTAATTAATTAATCTTCGTTTAGGTTTTCGATTTTAAAGCAAATACTCATGGTATCTATTTTGTTTGCTGGATAAATTCTTTTTCATTCCCGATAACATTATAAACTAGCATCAATTGTAACATAACATCACCATTTTCTCGGTTTTTATTCATGACTTCGCGCAAATACAGTTTATATTCCAGACCTAAATTGATTACTTTACCTTTCAATGCCAGCAAATAATTGCTAGGACAATCATTACCATTCAATAACTTCCAGAGTTTATTTATCAGTAAATATATGGTGGTCAAATTTTTTATATGAGTTTTCAAATCTTTTCTCAAATCTTCGTATTCCAACAATTGCTCGAAATTTTCCAATTGCAGGTTTAACAATACACATAATTTTATCTGATTCTTGACTCTAATAAGTTGGAACTTAGCGTCTAGTGCCTCTTGTATAGATGTATGTGAATATTGTAGGTGTGATTTTGTATTTGCACATAATTTTTGGAATTGCTTCAACTCATTTAGAATCTCATTTATCAAATTCTCTCCTCCATCAATCAGTTTCCCTAACTTAATGAATTCATCATAATCGTTGTTGACAATACTCATAAGCTCGGAATTAAGCAGCTCATGAAGAACTGATAAATCTTTGATGAGAACATCTAAAGAGGTAAATCGGTGATTTTCATAAAGAAACTTATCGGGAACAAACTCGGGATCTTGGAAATCGTCTCTCGATATAGTAGTAGGGTATGGGAACTCCATATTGTAGATTTAGATTTGTGATTTATTAATGAGTTGAGGCTCTGGCTTTCACTGTGATTGATATGCAGGGGATGAAGAGTGAGTATCAGTGAATTTATAAATAAAAATCTAATATCGATTAAAAACTAAATGAACGTTAATGTGCATTACTTGAGTACTTGTCTATAATAGATATTCCACCATAATATTCGATTTTTTTTGGAAATTAAAGTTATAAAGATGAAAACTGGCGAATTAAGCTTCAAGTTACATAATATTAACGGTTGTTAAACGTGATCATTTTCCTGTGATTTTTCAATGCATTTATAGTTGTAAGTCTCGTTGGCAGTATGAGGTTATGCATACACTAATCGAATAGTTAATTTTAATATTAGTTTTAGTATTATGGCTAGAATCAGTTTTAGTAATATTAGTAGTAGTACTATGAATGGTACAAGTAATAGAATAAAAGTATTTTTGTGGGTAACAATTATATTAGCATTGGTATTATTATTAGTAGTAGTAGTATTAAAAGAGTATAAATAATTATTATTAGTGGAATTTACAGAATTATTACATTTATAACGTTTAGTATATTATTATTATTATAACGTTTAGTATATTATTATTATTATAACGTTTAGTATATTATTATTATAGTTTTAGTATATTACTAATAATATAGTTTTAGTGTATTATTATTAATAAAGTTTTATTGTTTATATTACTAAAATTATAATATCATAAGTATGTTATTCATTATAAATTTATTATTATTATTATTATTATTATTATTGCCATATTATTTACTATTATTATTATTATTACGAATAATATTGAAATTGGTGTTATTATAACCGGTATTAATACTAGTTAAAGTGTTATTACATTAATATTGTTATTGATGTTTTTCCTAGACATTGTAGATGAGTATTTTTTTTTATATTTTTTTATTTTTTTCAATAAGATACAAATAAACAATCTTGCCTGAATAAGAATTTAGGTAAACCCCCTGGCGCCTTTTTATTGTTATTGCTTCCATCCCTTATTTAGAGATTAAAATTAGTTAAACATAATACTTTTCTAATAACTAAGGGTAATTGTTAATTTTTTTAAAAAAAAAAACATTTTTAGATTGGTTTATGTTCGTTAATGGGATTTAAATACGAATAATTTTCGAAGTAGGTGCATCATTTGAGTCTCGTAGTATAGCGGACAACTTATAATAATCATTGATTAAGTGTGCAAAATATATTTATTGCTAAAAGCAATTTTTTACTGATTTGAAACATATTAAGATTTCGGCCGATCTTAAAAGTCACGCCAATGAATTTTCCTTTTTTTTTTTATTATAACGTGCTGATACGTAAAACTTGTATTTAACCGCTGGGTGAATTACACTACAGTAGATGATCAATTTAAATAAGTATCTAAAAATCACTAAAATATTGTGGTGCTTTTTTTTTTGGTTTGTCTATTTCTATCTATTGTACATGGCCTTATTTAAGTGCAAAAAAATAAAATTGCTCTAGTTGCTGGTATTATTTTGTTTTGTCTCGTTTTTCATTCTTAAATGCTTCATTCCATTGGAGGTGACAGCAATGTCAAAGCTGACTTAAGCAAATAGTAGATCAACTCAATAAGTACATACAAAGACAAATTTTCAAACAATACCTGTTTGAACTTCAGATTAGAATGTTGGTATTGTTACCGCTAAGGTATTTTAGAACAGTACGATGGTTTATATGTATAAGTATATGTACATAAGCATATCATGAAGATATCACAGATCTCATAGTCTAGGATGCATTGAAAACATGCAGAGTAAAAAAGAGTTTGCCACCAATCAACTTTTTCATTGTGACAAAACACATCCAAATTAGGATCCGTGAAAACGCAGATAAGTGTAACTTTTAAGCCGTAAATTGATTGATTATAAGTTCTTTGTTCTTGATTAGATTGGTTTTTTTTTTTTTTGCTTTTATTTATTTGTTTTTTTTTTTTTTTTTTTTTTTTTTTTTTTTTTTTTTTTTTTTTTTTTTTTTTTTTTTTTTTTTTTTTTTTTTTTTTTTTTTTTTTTTTTTTTTTTTTTGAATAAAGTGTCTAAGTTAATGTATGTATCGTATTTATAGGGTGGAGAGATTCAATTAGGTGGTTCAATGGTTTTTTATTTCACCTCGGTTTGATATGCCACACCTGTTACGGTTTTTTTTTTCGAAAAAGGTTGCTACGAAATATGAAGTTTCAAAATTACATGATATTTTATACGTAGAGCCATCGATATGTATAAAACGTTTAATTTATATATAGTTTTGGAACTTCAAGTACGATGAAAGAAAATAGAACGCTGAAAAAATATATAAAAAAAAAACACTAATAATAGTCATGTTACCGATATGAGTAACACTTTAAATTAAAATATTCAAGTGCTCAAGTGTACAATTGAGTAAGTCTAGAAAAAATACGCGATATATTGAAGCTTTTATGGGACTTTTTGTATTAGTTTTCTCTGTAATACAAGTACACTATTCTATCTTAATTTTTAGGCCGATTAAAAATTAACTATGTATTATAATGTATTGAAATCCATATATATTGCAACATGAATTGGCTCGCTTTCAATAGAATAATTGTACTTCGATTTCAGTTGGCTTGTTTGCATAATGGAACATGTGATGAGAAGATCTACATAGCTAATTAAAATATTAACTTTGTTTGATTTAGGGCATGATGCGTATGAATGCCTGACAATTTTCTTTTGAAATCTACCAAAACCTGGCTGATATATTCGTAACCGTTGACGCAGATTTACATTAAGTGAATTCTGCAGTACGTGTATATAACACATTAAAAGCCTTTGTACCTGGTTTGGTTTTACGTTTACGGGCAGTACTGATGTGATCTGCAAGCATCCACTTTGGGAATTCCGAGGGTGTAAGGCTCTGAGCACTTTTTATTTTTGATATATATATTAATTTACCGAAAAAAAATAATTAATCTGTATTATGCTCATTAATGTTAGAAAAAACGCACACCGAAAAAGATTTTTTTTTATCCTGACAAGCAAATGCAGTATGTAATCGATATGCTTCTCAAAAATAAGTCGGAATTGGTAAAAAAGAATTTAAATCGTAACGAAAAAAAAATTAAAATTAAGCTCGGGCCTTTTACTGATTCTAAAAACTTTTGATATAAAGTATCGATGAATTCTCCATTTATTAAGCAGTTGACGTATGAGTGCAGCAGTCTATTATCCAGAAGAAGTTAAAAACTTACCATCCTTGGTTGAAATTATGCCACCAAATGATATGAATAATATATCTAATGGTCCTATAAATCAATTAGGACTTGTGCAACAGCAACAACAGCAACAACCTCCTCATCCACCCCCTTCTACAAATGCTAGTACTCAAGGTAATACAACATTTTCTTATCAAGGGCCAGACCGTTGTACTTGTAAAAGTAATCATAATAGAATCCCAAGACCTAGAAATGCATTTATTTTATTCAGACAAAAGTATCATCAATCGGTTCTTGATGAAGGGACTGTGTGTCGTACTAATCCAGAAGTATCAAGAGAATTAGGTAAACGTTGGCGTCAGTTGTCATCAAGTGAAAAAGAATATTGGAATAATTTGGCAGAAGAAGAAAAGGTTTCTCACGCTAAAAAGTACCCGGGTTATAGATATACCCCCAGAAGAAATGGAAAAAATAAAAACTGCGATTACTGTAGATTAAAGCAAATGAGACAACAACCCAGATCGCAACTGTATGATTATCTCATGATGGGACAAGTATCAAAGAATCTGTCTGCACACCTGCTGTTTCTGGGTCAAGGAAACGGAGTGAACCCATATCAACAAACACAAGCACAAATGGCAGTACCTCCACAACAAGCATCATATGTTCAAACTTTAGGTATTGGTATTCCAATGCAACACTACCAAAGTCAGGGGCAGCAGATGCATCAACCGTTAGGAATGTCATTTTTACCGCAAAGCCATATGCACTCTCAAGGTATGGCACAAGGTATGGCACAATCATCACAACCAAATATCAATGGTGGAATCACTAGCTCACAAATGATAGGAGGCCCTGTCGGAGGACAAAGCAATACACACAGTAATCCAGGTTCCACTGCTAGCACCACTCCACAATCACAAACTGCACCTCACCCTCAGCAACCTTTTGTGACACCTTATGTGCAATATATTCCATATCAGCAACCAAATTTCCAAGTCGCTGCCAATTATGGTGATAACTTAGGGGCTTGTGCAAATGAACAAAAATTACTGCCATTAAGCGCTCCAACATCTGAATACGACCAAAGATATTATGTTCCAACAATGGATGTTAACTATCAAATATAGCCTGGTGCTATAATAGAAGTATATTTCAATCTTACAAATAATGTAGTTACAGTAGCTATTAATTCTATTGATTCCAGTATTTACTAGTGGTTCCACGATTTTGTTAATTTGTTAATTCTCTCAAGTGTTCAATACTATCTTCAAGTATATTTGCATTAATTTACTACAATGTATAATTAAGGTTTCGTTGTTTTACTGTGTGAGTTTTAACATATGGAGCAGCGATTTAATTAACTTCCGGGTTTTTTTTTTAAGTTTTTTTTTTTTTTTTGTATCTCTCTTTCTCTGTGTTTGTGTGTGTGTTAATGTGTGTATGTGTGTGTATTTGTGTGTATAGATATGTGTAAATTTGTGTGTGAGTTTTCATATTTTATTTTTTTATATAAAAAAATTTTCTAATTTAGCTTTTAGTTTTAACTTTTATTTTTAAGTTGGTCTCCTTTTTTCAATCTCTCCTTCGTTTGATGATGCCTATTTCAATCTGATTATTTCTAATTCGTCATACTAATTTCAAACTAATATCTAAGATCTGACAGTCCTAATATGCTATACTTTTTTCAACCTACGTGTAAAACTATTAGTCGCATAATGTAACATATTCTTTGCAAACTATAATATACATTTACGATCCCAAATTCCCCAACATTCCCTAGATCTCTAACGGTTTTTTGATACTTTTGGCGCACCAAAAAAAAACTGAAACGTTTTATATATTTTACGAACATCACGAAGTTTGGGCTTGACTTTTTTTTTTTTCAATAGTTTATTTTTACGATTGTGTATGTTTAATATAATTTCGTTATTAAACTAAGTTCGCTTTATCCCCGCAAGAAATCTCCGTATCGATAACCTCTAATAGTATTGATACCAGATACTTATCACACTCTTAAATGCACTAGCCTAAAAATATATAATTCGAACTTAATCTAGCATTTTTCTTGGTTTAGATCTATTCTACTAGTTTGTTTAAGCAAAAAACAAAAAAAAAACAATATTGTTCACCATAGATAAATATGTATTAACTATATTTATATGTACAAATATAGTAATTTATACTGAACAACAATAAACGTGATGAAAGTCTTTGGACCTATATGTTTTTTTTTTTTGTTTTTTTTTTTTGCAAGAAACTTTACAAGCGCAAAATTGACAAGTAGCCATCAAACAAACAATCTACAAAACTAAAGTATTTAATCAATTATAAATTTTCCTGGCTTCTTTGTATAAAGGTTATTTACACGCTATTTTATATGCATGAACATACAAATACTTATTCCTAATGTAGTTTGTACCAATATTAAAGTAATTTAAAACAATATTGATTAGGCAATATTCGGCAGATAATATTCAACAAGTGTTTTGAAAAGTAACTTTGAAAAAATTAAAATAATTATCTAGTTTATACAATTTAATCCGGTGTGATCATATAGTAATTAATAATAAAAAAGTGCTCTATACTTTAGTAACCCTGATGCTTTAATTTTGGTTTATTTTATTTAATTGTAATAGCAGTTTGGGGCCTTATTATGCATCGGTCTTATTGATATGATTTGTTTCATATACGGTTATATTCTTTTCAAGATCTTAAAGAGGCGCAGGCTCTCCATGCAGGGGAAATGATTAATTATTCCTCACCCTCCCCCCATGCAATTTTTAATTTAAACCGAAAAAGTTTGAACTACAATTCATAGAAAGAATATATATAAGGGGAAAAATTAAGAAGATCGAATTGTTATTTCAATAAGAAGTAAACAATCAGATTCAAAATTAAAAAATTAGATATACAAAATGAATATCTCATATTTAGCTTCTAGACTGACATCCAATAGTTTATACCAAAAAAATAAAACATAGGAAAGCAATGACATAATAGCTTTTTTTACAGCGACCGCATAGTGAATAAAAACAATAAAAAAAAAATCATATATGTAAGTGATTACTAGGAAATTTTGATGTGTACTAATCGGATGCAAAAGGCCGCTAAGTTCAAAGGAACAAATAATGAATGTATTTCAAAACACTTGTTTTCAAGAATAAATTTAAAGATAAAATTCAATTTCATTTTAGTTAACTATATAATTAGTTTCTGCTTTTGTTTTAAAGAAATAGTCTTACTTATACAAAAACTATTATATACCAAATATATTCTATACTCAAATCAAATCTATTTTTACACGAGATCATAATTTGACTAAAGTAAGTAAAGTGTGTATGTATATTCAGAAGCACCAGTAGTGATAAATCTTCTGGTCACAGATAAAATATTATTTTTATTTTTTGAGAAAAGTCGGGGTTCGAAAGTCAAAAATAAAAGACCTTTTTGGGAATTCCGACTTTTTCGACTTTCGAGGGTAATACTTTTTTTTTAATGTTGGTTTTGGTTCGCATTGTGTTTTTGCAAAAATCTGTAATTTTTCTCTTTCACTAACACCGGTTGTCAAATTTGGGTTTTTAATATTTTGATTTTTGCTCAATATGCATCGTAAAAGCTGCTGTTAACATTTGAAACAATTGCACATAATTTAGCTTTGGGTCACTGATACACTAAGAATTAATCTTAATATTTTAACAGCATGATAAGTCCTATAAGCACATAGTACATAGCAATATCAACATCTATACTTACCCGTAAATAGGATTAATAATTGAAGTAGAAACAACTATGCAAATATCTATACATCTCATAAAATTACAAAAAAAAAAAAAAAAAAATTTGAAAGATGGAAAATAGCCTGATAATGAAAACAAAGTGGTCATATTTTAATCAATTGGAAGCTAGGCTAATTTCAAGTGTAGAAAAAATCAAAAAAAAAAGTTTTCGAGTCAATTTTCACAAACCTATTCGTTGAATGATGTTTTTGTTGAAAAATCTACAAAACCTCTAGGTTTACTGCACTGCATCTGAAAGAATGTTTTGACATTGCGTCAATCTTATAACTTGGATGTCATCTTTTTACGGGTTTTGAAAGAAGCGGTTATATGCACTCCCTACGGTATTTGACTGATTACGAATTTAGCATTTTTCGAATATGGTGTGAACTCTTCTAACAGAATTGGTTAAAAGCAAGCCTATACATATGGTATTCAATTAGATGACATGATGTATTAGAAGTGATACGGTGCATTGTAGAAAAAAGAGTTTATATAACTTGAAAAACAGATATTTGTAATCAATGATAAGTAATATAAGCCGTAGCATTTGGTAATTTATATTTAGAACTCTACATATCGTAATCTAAATAAGCTCGGTACCGATACAAATGTGAGTTTGATCTTCCCTATTTACGTTGATGTGTTTTATTTTTTTTTTGAAAACTTTAAAAACAGAAAAAATAAATATCTTAATTGATACTATTCTATTGTTGCTGGTTTTGCTTAAATATATTTTTTACCGTTCTCTTTGCAAAGCTGCAAACATACTTACGCAATTAATGATTGGCCTCTCGGTTGCCTCCGAGCAGCTGTAGTTGGCCTGATCACTTTTAAATTATGTCATAAATCTTGCTAGCACAAAAAATTAAAATTAATTTCTCAAATGTGTGAATTATGTTGCTGATGACAATCATCAACCCTACATCAAAGTAAAAGAATTTTAATAAGAAATTTTATGGAGCAAACTATAACCATGAGTGGATGAAAAAAAAAGTATTGCGACACATGTGTTGAGTTGGAATTGGTATGATACCGTTGACTTAATATTATAGAGTTGAAAATATTGTTCAATTTTCGATTTTTTAAATATATGTAGATCCTAGATTGTTCATCGCATTGTTTTATTATAAAGAAAAAACTAAAAAAATATTGTTTGGCTACCGGAGTTAAGACCGGTGTTATGAAAGAGAATATAGCGTGCAAAATAAAGAGGAGTATATTTAAAATTAATAAAACAGTAATAAAATAAACAAAAAAAAATAATGAAATAAGATAATGAATTTTTTATCAATATTGCTTTACTAGTAATATGCATTTCAATTGTAGCTGAGGTCAATTTGGATTTCGAGCTAATTTTTGATATTAGTGGAATAAGCAAAAGCAGCAAACGTCTTGTACTCACGTGATGAGATATATACTAAATATTTGATTATGAAACGCTTTAAATTCGAAAATAAACATTTCTATCTAAATTACGCATGAACACTGCATGAATTACTTCTTTCATCAACAGATACTAGATGCAATGTTGCTACTGAATGTATGCTTGTTTTGTGAATATATACGCTTGCATGATCACACCTCTTAAGATGTTAATTGTACTATTCACAATATCTCCCCTACTTCTCCCCTTAACTCGCGATTTCTACTTCTTTGTAATTTTTTGAATTCCGGTTGTAAGCAATAAATGAAATAGAGCATAATATTGAAAATAAAAAATAAAAAAAAAAAGTATTAGTATAAAAAATAAATATACAAAAGCGAAAACTACCACAATTTTATCCACCTTAGCATATTATAATATATTATGTCAAACTATTATTCTCCTAATGTCCCTTACATTACAAACAATTTTTAGCTAAATATATATGACATAGATTGTTAGAATCGAATAGATGTAGTTTAGGTAGAGTAAACAACAATGCAAGAAAAATACAGAAAAAGCATTCAATACAGTGAAATTGAAGTCATCGAGGGGGGTTCAAATTCACATGAAAGTCTACAAGTATACACGGTACTTGAAATCAAATAGGGTATATTAGCGCTAGCCGTATACGGTGATCATATTCAAATTTGGTAAGTTTAACAGAGTATACGTAAATTTAACAATTTCATTTCTTAAAAAATATAAGGCATCAATCGTTCGATACTCGCTTAACTTATTATTTATTTGTAGCTTAATATGGATTCACTAAGAAAAATTATAATTGGAATCTTGGTGCCATTCAATAGGCGTATTTCTCATCTCACGAAAGGTCTTAACACTAACGATATCCTATACGTACATTTTACATAATTTAGATAGCGTTATATCCGCTAAGTCACTATGATAATGTCCCAAATGATTGTTTATTTTTTTAAAACAATTATAAAAAATCCTTTTTTCCTTTGTTAAGAGAATTTCATCTGCAAACTTTTTATTCTCTTAGATTTGTAGTAAAAAATATCTAATTAATATTTGAAATTAATTACGTCCCATTTGTGGTGGTCCCAATACATCATACTTATTTTTTACATTATTATTATTTTTTACATGATTATTATTATTACTTTTCTTATTATTATTATTTATTACTATTATTATTATTATTATTATTATTATTATTATTAATATTACTATTATTATTATTAATATTATTATTAATATTACTATTATATTAATAATAATCATTGCTACTTTCTAAAAGACATTGATAATCACAGATGTATATTTAACTGTTCAATCTCCCTATTTATACACACCGTAATTTAGTCACGGTCAATAATTTGTATAGTTCATACAGCATACAGACAAGCAATAGCTGTTGTTTTAAGTATGCTATAAAGAAGTAAGTTTGCATTATATTAATTTCTTTAATTAGAGTGTGAATATTGTCGCACTGAATGAATTTGTAGACAGAATTAGGGCCTATTAGAATGCCTATTAAAATGCCTCTTGGCATGTATACCGGGATTGATATTAGTTTTCAAGCGGTTGTCGTTGATAGCAAATTGTATCAATGTATTTCTACCAGTATGATAAATCCTTACCTTGTATTACCTATAAAACTATATTAGCCGTGTTAATATATCGTTATTTGTCTTTGTATCATTTTTTCTAAATATTCCTACCTAGTGAGTAAGACTTGTATGAGTATTCCTGAGTTGAATGGTTAAGTACTAATCGTAAAAACATGATTTGCAATTAATTTTGTTTTTTCTTCCCGAAAAAAAAAAAAATAACATAAAATTTACAATGATGATCCAATGTGCTTTTGTTTCAAATGATTGTGGTTAATTGTCAGATTTTCTTGTTGTTATTCATTTGTCAATTTTTCGCATCCAAAGCTGCATTTGTTTCACAAGATATTTGTCTATATGAATGTTTTTTGTGGTGTTTTTTGCATCTTGGAATTTATAAATCCAACAATTAAGTGTACAGCTAGAAATCCTCTCCTAAACTATCAATGGTAATAGCTTCACCTGGTTTGAAAGCTGGTAATCCCAAGAATGGGCATCCATCACATCTGAAAGCATCACCCAATGCACAACTTCCGCAACCACCAGTCTTTCCTTGAACTGTGAAATCAATTTCCGCCATATCTTCTTCACTGAATTTTACAATATCACCAGTTTTCTGTGAATTCTTAGCTTTTATTCTTTCTTCGATTTTAATTGCTTCATTGGTTGCCAGTAAAGCCAAATTCCCCAAAACAGATTGTTGTAAAGTTTGAGCAGACTTCACTTCAGCCTCTTCTAGTTCCTTGAGACCGCAAGTACAATCTTTGCAGGCTTTTCTTCTCCTTTTCTTGGTTATATCGCAAGCTCTAGGGGCTATAAGGGTACCACCTTCAGACCCTACTAATTCTTCTTCTGGGATCATTTCTTCTCCAGATTCAACGTCCAAATCCAGATCCAGGAAATATGAAAGTTTGGTTTGTTCTAATTTACGTTTCATGGATTTTTCTTCTTCTTCTGCACTTCCTTCCTCTTCCAGTGCGTCGGTAAGCCCTCCACTTTGAGGACTTCCAACTTGGGATTTAGACTTTGTCTCATTAATGCTCAATTTCTTGAAAAGGGGCAATGTGCGCAATCCTTCCTTTTTCTTGGGGTTTGCTGATTTTCTCCTTAACTGAACAACTTGAGCCGTTTTGGCAGGTTTACGCCACTCAGACCCACTCACCAAAAACCCAGCACTAATGGCCTCTAAATCAGTCCCTTGAGGCAAATCTCCTTTAAACACACCATCCTCTTGAAGTAAGTCCAATATTATGGGCAACGCATCCCTTGGTATACTCTTATCTTCATTAGGGTTCAAATAAATAATAGTAGAAAATGTTTCGTTTTGCAATGACTCGATTTTTTTATTGACTACACGGTCAATAACTTGTTGCTGTATTGTTCCATACTCCTTCTCGAGCACCAGGCGCATCTCTATGGCTTTAGCCTGTTGCTCCGGGTCAGCAACCACTGTTGGGTGTAATAATAAAAGCGTACTCATGGTATAATGGCTTCTGTTAGTATCAAAGGGCTTGAAATCTTTTTTTTGTCTTAGATGCTAATATGAAGAACGTAGAACTATTGTAAAAAAGAAAAGATAAAATTTCTTTACTTTTCTATTCTCAAATCAAATTTTTTTTTTTTCAAAATATCCATAAATCTCTTCAGTCTATCATCGTCCAGTAATAAACGAGTTCAATGTATGGATTTCCTTTCAAATTTGGAGTTCTAGTTGCAGTGCACAATGTTAGTGAATATATGAAAGAAAAAAAAATCAATATACTTCTACAACCTTAGTGGCAGTGGTATTAAATAGACACATTTCAGCTGGAATTGTGCAATATCACAATATCTAAGCCGTACGCGAACTACTCATACGATCCCACTCGGCCAAATTTTATAGATTTAGTTTTCTTTTGATTCATCGCTGATTAATGATCTGATTCATTGCTAATTGTAAATTCGATTCCTTGCTAATTGAATTGGATTTAATCAGCAGATGACAACTTAAATTAAATGTCATTCAAGTATTTTTTTAGTCTTTAATGTCTCTTCTTTGTTCATGGATCTTCTTGCAATTATTATTTATAATGTGTATACTTACTTTAAACTTGATAGTTAATTTGAATGAAGCTTTTACTCAATAAAAAAATGTGTATTTTTTATTTATTTATATATATATATATATATATATATTTATAGACAACGAACAATGCTGCACGTTTGCTTCCCTGAAACTAAAGCTGACTAATGGTAATTATTGCCTAATCCACGCAAATTTTCCGCTGACTCAGATTACTATAAGAATTTGTTTATTGGTTTATTTGCATATAGCACACTTGACAATGAAAATACCAAAAAATTAAAAAAATTACTAAAAATAAATCCAATCAATACATTTCCTGTTCCTGATTAGTGTTGATATTTGCTTGGAATTGAATTCCATTATAGCGCACTTAATCCGCTTTGAAATTTTCTTCTTTCATTAGTAGTTAGCAACAAAAATCATCTCATTGAGCTTAGATTATATTGGGTCCTACTACCCATACAATACTCGGGAATTATTATGCAACACTGCAAATATGAGCGTTCGAGCGTTCAATTGAAAATTGATTAGATTTTTTAGATAACGCCAATCAAGATTGCGCATTTATGTCATACAGTATTACACTCGATTGTCCGGTTTACTGGTGTGATGGATTTTCCATAACTAGCCATAATAAAATAACTGAATAGTACTTAACCAAATAATAAATTACTTTTTTTCTGTTTAGTTTTTGTTCAGTGTTAAGTTTTCATTTTTAGTTTTTTTTTCAGTTTTTACTAGGTGTTTTATTTACAATTTTTTTACTATTAGTTATCGTTCTATTTTCCTGGTCTACATTTCCTATGGTAATTTGGTGATTCAAATCTACAATTACTCTGAAAGTATATGTATAGAGAATATCTTGAAATGTCTGCTTTTGAAATTTGTTGAATGTCAACTATAATTTTGAATCTGAATCAACATAAGTCACAAAAGATTCGTCTTTGTTTAATATAATTGATTTAATACCAGTTTTTTCTTACCTTTTTTTATTATAATTATTTCGCTAAATTGCAAAAAATGACCATAATTTATCATGCAATAATATATTTTTTAATTATTTAACCACAATTTACTAGCGATGGTCCGATAAGCAAAAAATTAGCATATTTGCCTAGAAAACACCAAATCTTTTCAAGATCATCACACTTCATAACCTACTTAATTTGAAAGATGCCTACATTGAAAATATTCCTAATGATACTTTTTTAAAATGTAAATTTATACAAAGCCAGCTTTGTATCTATTCTGCTTCCTCGTCAGTTTCATCATTTTCAACATCAGTTTCGTCATTATCGGCTTTATCGTTTCTATATTGTCTAATTAACCCACTAATTGGAGGCAATACTGTCAGGTTTTCAGGGCTTGCAATTGTCGGAGGCAGCGAGCTATTTGCATTTAAGCTGGGCTTCCTACTATGAGAACCAGTGGGCAGAATTTTTGATTGCTGTGGAGACGAAAGTGACATCAAGGATAAAACTGCATCCTCTTCTCCACCTTTATGCTCTTTAACGGCAGCAATATTTATAGGGGGTAGTTTAAGAGGAGGGGTAGAGGCGGTTAGATCTTTTGCTTGCGCCTGTGTGATTGATGTTTCAGTGAAAGAATTGCGATTTACGTTATTTGTTGATTGTTTTGAAGCTGCAGTTGATGAGGTCGAGAAAGTATTTAAGGAATGTATACTACTTCTTCGTCCTCCACTGAACAGCAGTCTCAGTTTACGTTTTTGACGCAGAAGTGCTGCCATAAGAGCCAGATGTGCACTTGATTCTTCATCGGGAGCTGGAATATGGACCCTTTCACTAAATAATTGAGGAGAATTAGATAATGCTTGAGCGGCTGCAGCTCTAGCAGCAGCCTTTTCAGTAATTATGTTACGTTCAGGCAGTTCCGTATCTTGTCCTGGAGCTAAAGGAGGAGCAAATTTCGGAGGAGGAGACATGGATTGGAATACAGGTTTTTCAGAGGCTAAAACAAACTCTCTTGAAGATTTTTTCCCATAATTGGTGAATGGGCTACTTGAGAAATCTAGCTTTTTCCCAATATTTTTTTCTTGACCCAAATTTACACTATGAACTTTATGTTGTGAACGTGGAGTCAGTACTTCAAATCCTTCCCCCAAATTAACATTGGTAGCCTGAGGCCAGGAAGAGTGGGCCTGATCTCTTCGTATAGGCAGCTGGACTATTGTAGTTGAAGAAATATCGTTTATAACTTTGGAACTGGTAATTTTTTCTCGTTGTAATTTCCCTAGCGCCAGCAGCAATCTATTTTTAAGTTGAGACAGTATTTCTTGTAAATCTTCTCTATCTTCTAAAAACAACTTTTTCCCTGGAGATAAAAACTGAGGAGTTTTCTGTAATTTATGAGCAGGTTCATCATCCAGAGAATAATCAGCAGCCCCTTGACCAAATTTATTGTCTTCATCATCATCTTCGCCGCCGGCCCTTGAGGATGGATCGGCTCTTAAACGCCTAGGGGTCTTTAAACCTTGAATATAAGGACTCAGAACATTATGGGCGTTCAATTTATAGTCAGGGCTGCAAGAAAGCAGAGACCGTTTCGCCATAGGCAGAAATGGGAGGTCAACTTGCTCTGGAGTCTTTAAAAACATACTACCACTTAAACGCTTCAGTTGTCTTCTAGGAGGAGTCTGAGGAGGTTCTAATTTGACTATCCTAGACTGTGACATAGGACTAGTCGGTTTCCCGGACATCCTGAGGTATTTGCTGTCTTTATATTGCTGTATCAACAGTGGTTTATCCCCTTGTATACACGATCTGTATTGATAAAAGGAAAAAAAAAACACTCAAGGTAACAGGGTGGTATGTACAGGATGATGTTTGTTTATTAGCATTCCACTATAATAATAGCAAGTGTTTAAAAGGGGTGGACAAGAGTGCAACCTTCCAAAAAAAAAAAAAAAAATGCAGACATTAATGTTACCTAAAATGATTAAATTTGTATTGAAAATGGAGAGTTTTTGTAGCAGAACAGCAGGCGAATTTTCAAGCATGAAAAAAAATAAATAAAAAGAAAAAGTATTTTCATATACGAAAAGGACAATCTTTTGTAGAAACATATGAGTTAATAATCATTTGCAGCAGTAAAAAAGATTAAATGACTGATTTCGATATTTTTAAGCATAATAATGAGCATATTAAGAATAATTTTAAGAATAATAATAAGCATAATCATAATCATAATCTTAATCATAATCATAATCATAATCATAATATAAAGAATAATAATAATAATACTATTAATAGTAATAATAATAATAACAATTATGATAATAATGAATGGGTGTTTATGTGATCCTGATCATTGTATGACTCAATGGAGGTTCCCACAAAATTATTACAGTTGTACATGTGTACACAGTGTTTAACTCTAAATAAAATGTGCATTAGTGTACAAAATCTATGTAGCATTCAGATGTCCAGAAAAAAGGCGAAAAACTTTAAATGGGCAATGAAGTTTAATAACAACTGAGAATTAAAACACTGCGAAGTACACAAGATTAGTAGCTACGATCTTGTGTTACTGATTCAATAATGCCGTATACATAGCTACATCAATGCACATTGAGACAAAAAAAATAAATTAAAGAAGAATTAGGATAGATATATCCAAATTTCGGAAACACCTTGCACCTTTCAAACTCTACATGAGATTCCTTTAGATTTTGTCTGATAAATTAATGGAGTTTTTATTGCAAATCTGAAACGAGCTGCTCACTTTTTCAACGTTAGCATATTATAACTCATATCAATTATTAAAAAAAAAATTATAAAACTTATACATGTTCTGGAAGGCTATTCATGGAACAATATTATTCAAATTATATTAATGATACTTAATATTTCACAATATAGATGAATAATTTATATATGTATTCTGCCCTAGTTATTTTGGATAAGACATTTTTGATTTATGCTAGTATTACTATCGTATTCTGGAGGTCTCTTGATTTGGAATAAATGCTTGGTTCTGATTTTTATGCAAGGTGAAGCCAGCAAATCAATTTAGTTTGTTCTTAATTTTTTAATTTTTTTTGTCTTTTGATCTTACTTAATGTACGCATCTAGAAAATTTTGCAACATATTATTTTGGTCAATTAAGGTTATACACATTAGAATAAAATTCAAATATTGTAGAGTCACAAAGTAAATGCATTGAAAGAATTAAATTCCTAATAGTTTAAGAATCGAATCATCGTTGTCAATTAGATCGATCCTTTTCAGTGGAATTTCCGGCACTATCATCATGCTATTTTAACATGATTGACATGATTCAATATCTCATTTATTTTCATGCACCTAATACTTAATCCTAATGAGTTACACTTTGAAGTATATTTGACTTTCTAATTTGTTATCCCAGTACTTCCAGGCTTATTAGCTTTTAGCATAATTATTAACTTAACTATATATTAAATTCTTTCTTTCCTTTTTTTCACTTCCTAGCTCAACATATAAAAGATCATTTACTATAGAGAGTGGTATTTTTGTCCACTGTATGTATACCTCAACATAAACAGTAATGTTCAGCATAAATTTCCCATTGCTATTTACAGATTTGCATTAATCTCAACTAAAATAATTGCATTCTAGAGTCATTGCCTTAAAAATTTGATCATGATAATTCTGACGCATAACAGATTGATCTATCGTTCTTACGCTAAGCTTGCATTAAGTCTTGCGTTCAGTTTTGCGTTCAGTTTTGCGTTCAGCTTTGCGTTCAGTTTTGTGTTCAGTTTTATGTTCAGCTTCTTTTTGTCTATTAATTTACAAAATATAGGAGAAAAAGATCATAAGAAAAAAAATAGAGAGTAAAAAGAGAAAGAGAGAAAACAGTAAAAAGAGTAAAAAGAGAAAGAAAGAGAGAAAACAGAAAAAAGAGTAAAAAGAGAAAGAAAGAGAGAAAACAGAAAAAAGAGGAAAAAGAAAAGACGGAGCAAAAAGAGATAAAAGAGGAAAAATAGGAAAAAGAGCAAAAAGAGCAAAAAGCGGAAAAAGAACAAAAAGAGGAAAAGCAAAAAAAGAAGTAAAATAGCAAAAAGAGGAAAAGCAAAAAAAAAAGAAGAAAGAAAAAAATAAAAAGAAGTAAGAAAAAAATAAAACAAGAAGAAAGAAAAAAAACTAAAAGAAAAAAAAACTAAAAGAAATATATAAAGGCAACTTTTCTTCTTCAATAGCCCCTATCGAATAGCATATTTAATTAAACTGTTATTTAGCTTACAATGATAATCCTCTATTTTTTGATACATGTGAATATTCCAGTTTAATCCACCATCATCCTCTGTACATAAATCAATTGAAAGCGACCTCGGGTGCAGCAAATTGGGTTATTTTTCTTCCCAATATGCCATCCTTTCCCCTCAAATTCATTTTACAATTGGTGGATATTTATTTTAAAGCTTGTGATCATCACATTTGCAATATATATTCAACCATTGTACCAAACTACTTTCAATATAATTACTTTTTAACTTTTTTTTTCCTTTCTAATCTATTGATTAATTCATATAAGCTGCATCTATTAGCTTTTTAAGCTCCACTATCAATAATATAGCTAAAAAAGTCACTTTCAATCATGCCTCAAACTTATCACACGCGGTTGTGCACCGTAGATGGAACATCCACACGTTTACCAGGGCTGATGTGCCAAGGTGTGAAAAGTCCACTTAAAATTGTTTATCGCAAATACCAATCTACAAGCATTGATACTCAGCCCCACAAAATAAATTTGGTGTTCTTACATGGCAATGGTATGAACAAAGGAATATGGCACTATCATATTCACAAGCTTTATCAGAAGTATAGCCAAACTGACACTCCAATAGGAACCGTTTTAGCAGTTGACTGGGTTAATCAGGGACATCTGGCAGAAGCTAACAGTGGGAAATTGGGCTTGGACAATTCATGGTTGGATTTTGCCAAAGATGTTCAACAAGTAGTCCAGAACGAGATCGCGAATTTTGTAGGTAATAATCTGATTAATGTTATTGTAGGACATTCTATGGGGGGAGGTATTCTGATGATTGTTGACCATTTGGAGCCGAATTTGTTCCAATCAATAGTTGTTTTGAATCCAGTTGCCTTCCATAATGATATCTTAAGACAAGTATTCCAACAAGTGTTTGAGTCATGGGCCAAAAGTGATCATATGAAAGATACGTTCCAAGTTGAAGATGTTTCTTTGGATAGCAAATGGGCAGCTCATGAAGGAGCTTTACCATGTGATAAAATCCACCCCGCTGTTCTTAAGCACTATAAAGAAAAGTCGTTTTATCGAGGTTTCGATGATCGAGTATTGAGAGATATGTTGGCGGATGAAATGTTATATCCTTCAAATAAGAGTGGAGCCGGTAGTATAATTTTGAAAAGCTCTAGAGCCCAGCAACTAGCTTGCTATTTTTCTAGTTTCCATAGTGTTCCGAGGATGATGCAACTCTATAAAACGGTAAAGAAGCCTGTCTATTTTATCCATGGCACTGATGATAAAATTATGACTTTCACTGCGGATTACTTACGCGAGGAGCTTGTTGATTGTAGATATCATGAGATTGAAGGTGGTTCTCATCTGATCCATGGAGAGAATCCGGATATTGTGGTTGATGTGCTTGATAGGATTATTGGTAATATAGTAAAAGAAAATCAATTTGTTGACTCTAGACAATTGGAGCTGAAACTTATAGCTAAATATGGAGGTGATTATAGAGTTCGGTACCCGCAAGAAATGATGAAAGAGTATGATAATTTGGAGCATGAATTTGATAATGATTCTAAATTAAAACTGAATTTATGAGAAAACTAAAGAAAACCAACGGATCCGTCTCCAATATACAATTACATATATACTGGCTGAATTTACAATGAATTTTTAAACGGTTAAATAGTCTAGGTGATAACTACCTAATTGGGAAGAGATTGTGCAACCGCTTTTATACAGTAGGCTATTTACCTCTCATAGGAGTGATAATAATTAACCTAATGTAAATGCATATTATGGAACTTTGGACCTCTTGGCCTATATTCTGAATTCCAACATTTTTGGAAATTGTTCTTGAACTCAATATGCAAAATAAAACTTCTTCCATTTCTTGGAATCCTTTTTCCGTTCTTTAACATTCTTTGATTATCCAAGCTGATAAGGTCATCTCAGTTCTCCTGCACAATACCCTTCCATTTTTCTCTATTGTCTTTTTTTTTTTTCCTGGTTTTTCTTTTTAAATTGAAAAGCTCAAATTTTTACTGGATTTTCACTTCATTGGCGACGTTAAAATGGCTTCTCGTGAAGTTGTATTGGGATATATTAGTGCTTACTTGCTGCAACACGCAGAACTAGCAAAAGTACTGTCTGCTTTGCTGAAGTATGCCGCAAAGAACGATTTGGAACTTTTGCAACCAGCTGACAAGTTAGAGGATTTAATAAAAGACGCCAAGGATGCAGATGGAACCTCCGATAGTGACAGTGACAGTGAATCCGATGCCAGTTCCAAAGATTCTCTGAGTGATTCCAGTGATTCCAGTGAATCTGAATCCGATGGCGAATCTGAATCTGAATCCGACTCTAAGGATGCTGCAAAAGAGTCTAACGATTCAAACAGTAATTCAGACAGCTCAGATTCCGAATCTGATGACGCTGAATCCGATTCTGATTCCAGCTCTTCAGACTCAGACTCAGACTCAGGCTCAGACTCAGACTCAGGCTCAGACTCAAGCTCAGACTCAGACTCAGACTCAGACTCAAGCTCAGACTCAGACTCAGACTCAGACTCAGACTCAAATTCGAGTTCATCATCTAGTAGTGATTCAGAATCTTCAAGTAGTGATTCCGGTTCAGATTCTGATTCAAACTCCTCAAGTAGTGATTCCGACTCAGATTCCGATTCAGACTCTTCAAGTAGTGATTCCGATTCCGAATCTGAATCTGAATCTGAATCTGAATCTGAATCCAGCTCTTCTAGTTCTTCTAGTTCTTCTAGTTCTTCCAGCTCTTCCAGCTCTTCATCTGAATCCGACTCTGAATCCGACTCCGACTCCAAGAAGAGATCAGGTTCAGAAGACCTTCCAAGCCCTAAAAAAGCGAAAAAAGACACCAACTCATCTCAAACCGAATCCATTACCCCAAGCCCTGAACCAGGCATTCCAGCCAAAGATGAAGAATTGAAACCTGGTCAACGTAAACATTTTTCTCGTATTGAAAGGGATAAAATTCGTTTTGAAAACCAAGTTCTCCAAGACAACACATATAAAGGGGCTGCTGGTACCTGGGGCGAAATGGCCAACGAAAAGCTCACTAAAGTTCGTGGTAAAGACTTCACCAAAAATAAAAACAAAATGAAAAGAGGTGCTTACAGAGGAGGTAGTATTACTTTAGCTTCTGGCTCTTATAAGTTCCAAGATTAATACTTAGCTGAAGATTTATAACCCATGCATATTAATTTTATGGTTAAAACGACCATTATAGGTAGACGTAAATGGTCTAAATGTATTTAATTCATCTTTGTTGAGAATTAAATTTAATACGCAATACTGGAGTTCTTCTTCCTGCTTATGCAATTTTAACCATACGTTTTAATCCATATTTTTCCCACCTAATTCCGTGTAGATTATTTAAGCAAAAAAAATATAATACTTTGGTTCCCATTTTTCTTTATAGCACTCTACATTTTTTTAACGCTCGTATAAACAATTAATATATATATATAAATCTCTATTGAATCTTGCAATACCGTTTTTTGGTCCACTGGTTAAGATCAAGATTCAGGTGTATAGAAAGGAGGATCCTGCATGTATCCACACTTGCTCCTATTTACAAACCGCAGCTTAAAATCTCATTTAATCTTGCACGATCTGCAATCATCATGTCTCGTAGGGCCACCACCAACGTCAACTATGCGGAGATGGAGGCTGGGAATTTCCTGGATGATTCCATGAGTGATGGCGACCTGCTGCGCAGAATTGGGGCTGGCGCTGCTCGTAACAGAAGGAAAAAACCCGCATCTTCCAACTCAGGATCTCAGGCATCAATGGCTAAAAGACAAAAAGTTCAAGAGAATGTACAAGAGTTAAAGGATCGGTTAGGAGACGAGCACTTTCTGGAAGATGAATTAGTGGATCTTAACCCGGAAGCACCTGCGGACTACGTACCAGACGCTGTTCTGAGCTCATTTGGTAAATCAGATTTTTCATTTTTAAAATTGAAGCCCGATCATTTTTCCAGACCCATCTGGATCTCTCCAAAAGATGGTCGTATTATCCTTGAATCGTTTTCTCCCTTAGCGGAACAAGCCCAAGATTTCTTGATTACAATAGCGGAGCCTGTTTCGAGACCATCGCATATTCATGAATACAAAATTTCAATGTATTCACTTTATGGTGCTGCTTCAGTTGGATTAGAAACAAATGATATTATATCTGTTCTTAATCGGTTACTGAAAGTCCCCGTCGCCAAAGAAATTACTGATTTCATCAAAAATGCTACCATGTCCTATGGTAAAGTGAAGTTGGTTTTAAAGCACAATAGGTATTACGTTGAAAGTACGCTGGCTGATATTTTACAAATGTTACTTCAAGATCCCATTATTGGTCCTTGTAGAATCACTGAAGGATCTCAAAATTCATCGGAAGCTTCTAAAACGGACAAACCCGCTGTCGATATCCCTGGGACTTCTAATGCAAACCTTGAAAATTCCAATGCGGATCCAAATAATAAAGTTGCAGATATTTTCGATGGTGTTGTAGGTAAAGAAGATACTGAAGACGTAGATGATGATTTTACAGTGCATGCTTTTGAAATTTCAGTTTCGTCTGTGGAAATCATCAAGAAAAGATGTCAATCTATTGATTATCCAGTGTTGGAAGAATATGATTTTAGGAATGACGACAGAAACGCTGATTTAGACATTGATCTCAAGGCATCGACTCAAATTAGACCTTATCAGGAAAAATCTCTTTCTAAAATGTTTGGTAATGGTCGTGCGAGACTGGGGATCATTGTTTTACCATGTGGAGCAGGGAAAACTTTAGTTGGGATCACCGCCGCTTGTACAATTAGGAAATCAATTATCGTCTTATGTACATCTTCAGTTTCTGTTATGCAATGGAGACAACAATTTTTACAGTGGCTGACAATTAACCCTAATAGTGTTGCAGTTTTCACGTCTGAAAATAAAGAGATGTTTGCTGGTGATGCAGGGTTAGTTGTTTCTACATATTCAATGGTGGCAAATACTAGAAATAGATCTCATGAATCTCAGAAAGTGATGGATTTTCTTACTGGGAGAGAATGGGGGTTTATTATTCTTGATGAAGTTCATGTGGTCCCGGCTGCAATGTTTAGAAGAGTTGTAACCACTATTGCAGCCCATGCTAAATTAGGGTTAACTGCTACACTTGTTCGTGAAGATGACAAGATTTACGATTTGAATTTTTTGATTGGTCCTAAACTATATGAAGCCAACTGGATGGATCTAGCACAAAAGGGTCATATTGCCAATGTTCAATGTGCCGAAGTGTGGTGTCCAATGACTCTGGAGTTTTATCAAGAATATTTACGAGAATCGGCTCGTAAAAGAATGCTTCTATATATTATGAATCCTACCAAGTTTCAAGCATGCCAGTTCCTTATTCATTATCATGAAAAAAGAGGTGACAAAATTATTGTATTCCTGGATAATGTGTACGCTTTACAAGAATATGCACTTAAATTGGGTAAGCCTTTCATTTATGGTCTGACACCACAACAAGAAAGAATGACAATTCTTCAAAATTTCCAGCATAATGATCAGATTAATACTATTTTCCTATCTAAAGTTGGTGATACTCTGATTGATTTACCAGAAGCTACATGTCTTATTCAAATATCATCACACTATGGTCTGAGACGTCAAGAAGCTCAAAGATTAGGGCGTATTCTTAGAGCTAAAAGACGTAACGATGAAGGTTTCAATGCCTTTTTTTATTCATTAGTGCTGAAAGATACCCAGGAAATGTATTATCTGACCAAGAGGCAAGCATTTTTGGTTGATCAAGGTTATGCATTTAAAGTTATCACCCATCTTCTGGGGATGGAGCAATTACCAAATTTAGCATACTCACTGCCGCGTGAAAGAAGAGAATTGCTTCAACAAGTATTACTAAAGAATGAAGATGCAGCAGGAGTTGAAGTGGGAGATGATGTTGATACAAATTTCATTAGTAAAGATCGTAGAATGAAATTAGAAGGAGCACTGCAGGCATCTAGAACAGCAGGCTCTCTTGCAGGTCTTGCAGGTGGAGAAGACATGGCGTATATTGAGTATAGTAAGAACAAAAACAAGGAATTGAAGGAACATCATCCTTTAATTCAAAAAATGTACTACAAGAAAAAGAAATGATTGCATAATGGAAAGGATAAATATAAACTTTATAATTATAATTAATATGTACGGATGATGGGCACTATTATAAATAAATAAAGTAGAATCTAATGAGCGTGATTGATATATGCTCAATATAATAATATTGGAAGGGAAAACTAATACGAGTAAGTTTGATAATAATCAAGCTTCCACGAATTCGCCAAATTCATCATCATCATCATCATTATAATCGTCATCATCATCATCGTCATCATCATCATTATCATCATCATCATCATAATTAAAACCTTCTCTTGGTTGTCGTTGATGGTGGGTTTGGGCTTGCGTTATTTCGTCGTCACCAGATCCTAGAACATCGCTTTCTTCAAGCAGTAAATCATAAATACCTGAAACCATTTCGGATTGTTCCTTTTCCAAAGAATGCATTTTTTCAATACGAGTAAATCTTGTATGGTATCGATCCAAGGCTTCAAGAAATTGCCAGGAATCTTCAATATCGCCAAACTCAATGCCAAGTGCCACTTGAGTCAATTGGACTGGTGTTTGCATAGTTTCATAATCATCATTGGTGGTTCCATTATTGGGAATATAATGGCTTTCAGTAGTTTGAAAATTTCCAAGTTTGGAATTATTTTCTATTATACCACTCGCATTAGGCGAATCATTAATATTAGTATTAGTATTAGTATTAGTATTTTTCTGTAATGGATGATAGCCTGTACCTGGAAGTTGCGCGATGACTTTAAAATGTCTGCATGAATCAGGACATATTTGAATTGTTTCTTGTCCATCATTAGCTATATAAAAACATGAATTTTCATCTTGTGGGTTATACCACACTTCTGCCCAGAGTTGATGACTATTAGTATAAAACTCTAGTTTCAACCTCAAGGTCATGTGTGGTTTCAATAAGCAATTTTGATTCCCTTTTAGAAAATTTTGTTGCGGTACATAATTCATTCCTTCCAAGAGTGCTTCTTCATTAATGGATGCACCAATCTCTTCTTCTATCACTTTCAAACTACCCGTCCATATAGGAGGTCCCTGCCATATGGACCGGGAAAGAATTCCCTTGGGTATACCTCGTACTCGTACATCATCTGCTACAAGAAGCGTACTTCGTCTGGTCATGGTACAAATGGGAAAAATCTGTAACGAATTAGAGACCAATAACTATGAATCATTTAAATAAAGTAAATAATATAGTTATGTATGATCATAGCTGACAAAAAAAAAATTAAATATTTTGTATAAGAGCATATGTAATCAAAGGAGAAGGGGAAAAAAAAAAGTATTATTATATATAGTAAATTTAAATTAAATTATGCACAACGCATAATATCAAGGCTCCGCAATAATTGATTACTGCTTCTTTTTTTTTTTTGCTTTTATTTTTCTTTTATTTTGCTTTTATTTTACTTTTGCTATTGAGGTATAATGAAATTGATTAGTGATGTTGCGCCAAACGGGGATGATTGAATAATTCATAAAGGAATTGACACATATTTTATCAAAATCTTGATGGGATGATGCTGACGTTGAAAGGATGATGTTGAAAGGATAATGAAGATTTTTAGAAAAAATTTCTCGGAAACAATTGCTGATCTCAATACTCTTCCAAAATCATGAAATTAGATGATCTTATGGTTTGATAATGTAGTGACAATTTATTTAAAATGTCCTCCCCCCCCTCCCCAAATTTAAATAAAAGATTGCCACTGGGTCAATACTATAATTAGGACATAAGATAGTTTCAGGTTTAAATGGGAATGGGACCCCAGTGCGTGTCGCGCGATGTATGTATATAATATTAGATTGTGGGCTAATAATTTGGGAGTCAGATCTTTCTGTAAACTAAAATAGGATAAACACTAGAAACGTTTTTTTACACAATTGCTTGTGTATAATAATACAATTATGCGTGGATTCTTCCAATATTGCAACCGATTATGGCAAGCCATATAATCCGCATGTGCGATGTCGTGGACAAACACCAAACTTCATTATTATGAAGGAACAAATGTCGTATTTTCCTCGATGTCTCTGATACAAAATGTTTTGGCCGGCGTGCATCGCCAAAAGTCTCAAGCCAAATTTTCATTTTTCCCAAATCTTTACCATCTTCCAATCGCCATATCATGTTTAAAGGACTCACCGGGCTCCCCTTTGCAAAAGTTTGGATGGTTCCAACGTTCAGACCAGTGATGAGATTCAACTCCACATTATCGCAGCTTTCCAAAGCCATTAAAACGTCTCCTGCTCGATCAACAAATAAAACAGTTGCCAACGACTTGGACCATTTGTTACTCCAAGATTTGAACCCCCAAGAGGCTAATAGCAAGCCCAATTTCAACATGGGGAACCTGGGTTCAGATTACCTTCTTCAACAAAACGTCAGGCACCCAAGAGATGTGGCCAAATCCATCCGAGTGTTCGGAACAGAAGCTGGGCGTTCTGTGGATGTACGTAATGGGAATTTAGGAATGGCCATTGGTAATATGCGTAGGATTGTTACCTCCAATAACATTAAACATTTACAAAAAATCCAATCGCGTCATATTAGAAAGGCCAAGCTTCAAAAAATGAAGAAAGCCCGTTGGTGGAGAAACACCTTTTCCCGCGACTTTAAGAAGTTGATGGCTGAAGTTCGTGACGCTACTAGAAGAGGTTATTAGACATGGAGAGGAGGGTTCGGAACGTGTTCCGAATATACTAGCATATGTATATAGTAATAAAGATCAAGTAAGAACGTCATGTAGGGCCCGCACAATTTGCATACAATTTCATACGAAATTGCACTAAACATAAAAATAAAAAGTTATAAAAAAAAAAAGTTATAAAAAAAAAGGTATAAAAAAAAGTAAAAAATAAAATAAAATACATGCGAAAATATAAACATCCTTCACTCATCGAATACGTGATTTCATGTTGTATGATCGATTCAGTATATTTGAGTTGTGTGATCGATTGAGGATTGAGTATATTCATTGCTGTTTATTTATTTATTTATTTTTTTTTTTTGTTTTTTTCTTTGTTTCGGCGAATTATCCCACGCCACGGCTGTTCACTCTTTGCGGACATTTTTGGTTCTTTACTCTTTCCAATAATGACCCTCTTTACCCCATAAATTTGGGTATAGCTATCACGATATGCCATATTGATAAAAATTTCACTTTTCATCGCAATGAGAGCTTTGCTATGCGCTTTCATTGAACCCCTCCCTCGCCCTCGTTTGTGTTTTAGCTCCTCAGTTGTGACCTCCATAGTTTCAGTTTGCAGCCTCCTGTATACTCGTTTGCTTATCGATGTGTCATTTTAAAACTCCGAAGGGTTCATTAGATTGCAACGTGGGTTTCAATACTTTAAATTTTATCATATTGTACATGTAAATCCCCGTTTAACTTGATAATACTTCCCTTATTATCTAATTTTCCTGTACTTGAATTTTTTAACCTACTTGTTATTGAATTGAACCCTCTCCACCTAAGGAAAAATCCTTGTTCACACCTTACTCTCTGCCCTTTTGTTTTTTCGATCCCGTTCGTTGCCACTTTTTTTTTATTGTTGTTTTTGGAACCCAAAAAAAAATTAATCATCGACAAGTACAATCAATATTATAAATCGTCTTACCAACTGAGATCCAGCTCAACTTTGTTGTTATATGAGTCAAAATTCTCACACCCATGGAATTCCAGCCATAACAGGGCTGATAGATTATGAAAGTGCCATCCATTTATTCCCTGAATCATTGCAAAAATATAGATCTTCTACTTTAGCTTATGGGTCATCTATAATAGCTACTACGGTTGGGTTTCCCTTGGATACAGTGAAAACAAGAATGCAAACGTATAAAAATTTCACTAGCTACTTAGATTGCATATATAAGACTTATAAAGGTGAAGGGATAACTGCATTTTTCAGAGGAATATGGGCTCCTTTACTTACAAGTTCAATAAGCAGATCTATATCAATTGGTATATTTACAAATGTTAAACCTCAAGTTTACGATAGTATATGTCAATTTGTCAATCCTAGTAAAATAGCACACCCTCTTTTAACGAATATCCCTGTTTGTATTATATCTGGATCCATTGCTGGAGCTGGTGTACTGATAATAGCATGTCCCTTTGAATTCACCAAAGTGTATGCGCAAATATCGTCTATTATTGAGAAGAACCTGGCCAAAGATTTACCATCTCAGGCACAATCTATTCATCGATTAGGAAATAAACCTTCAACCATTGAAATAGCTCGTCAAATTACAAAATACAAAGGTTTTAAAGGTTTATATTCTGGGTTCAGATATCATTTCTTCCGAGACTCTATAGGGACAGGGGCTTATTACTCGATATATGAATCAGTTAAATGGTCCATTTCTAATTTATTCGAGTATTATAATATTTCTACCAATAAGCAACTTGCCATATCTCTTGCAGGAGGACTTTCTGGGTCTCTTTCTTGGATATTTGTTTTCCCAGTCGACACTGCTAAATCTTTAATACAAAAAGATATAGTAACCAATATCATCAGACGACAACTGGGGTTACAAGAAAAACCACTACAATCACGTAATTTCAAATTCATAGATTTGAAAATGTTTAGAGGCCTAGGCATATCTATGACAAGAAGTTTTGTGGTAAGTATGATGTTTTTTCTGTTTTACGAGTATCTGATGTCACATTTGGTGTAACCTTCGGTTTAACCTTCAAGTACAACTAATCATGTATTATAACTAATATCAATCATTATTTAATATCTTTATTTATTTATTTAATCATCTATCGATTTATAGAAATATTTATCATCATCATGTCTATGTAGTTATGTCAGAAGGGGCGAACCAAATAAAAAAAAGTAGAATGCATAACCCCATTTAATCAAAAACAGAAACACCTCCCCATTGTGGGTCACAAGTTCTAACTACGCCATGCTTTTCAGAAATCTTAGACAACTCTTCAAAATCAGAGTCAGATAATTCAACAGTTTCCAAGTTAGAAACAATTCTGGCCTCTGAAACAGACTTTGGTAAAACAACGTTGCCTCTTTGAACATTCCATGAAACTAAGATTTGAGCTGGTGATGCATTGTATTTTTCAGCCAAACCTTGAACTAAATCGTACTTTAATAATGGGGCACCTTCAGATCCCAAAGGCGAATAAGCCTCAATCAAAATACCTTCTTTCTTTAAATATTCATATAACTCGTTTTGAGGTAATAATGGATGGGATTCAATTTGGTTGACTGCTGGCTTGATCTTTACTTCTGGATCAGCAAGTAATCTTTCCAACTTCTTCTTGGAAAAGTTTGATACCCCAATGGCCTTAGTCTTACCGCTTTCGACAAGTTTTTGCATATTCTTGTAAGTGTCCAACCAATCCCATTCTTCGTCAGGTTCCCCTTCAGAATTCAATGGCTTTGGCCAGTGCATAAGATAAAGATCTACATATTCAACATCCAAGTTCTTCAATGATACATCCAATGCCTTGGCTGGGTCTCTTTGATCTTTATTCCAAAGTTTAGTGGTAAGGAAAATCTCTTCACGTGGAACAGAAGAAGCTTTGAGTCCTTTACCAACTTCCACTTCATTTCCGTAGATAAAAGCAGTGTCAATGTGTCTATATCCGTTGTCAAGAGCAGTCTTAACAGCATTAGTGGCTGCACCATCCTCAGTTGATCTCCAGGTTCCTAATCCAATGGCTGGAATACTGGCTCCAGTGTTGAGCTTGAAAGTTGTAGTGTTCTTAGCAAGGGAAGCCATGATATGTAATGATCTGTGTTTCAATAAGGAGGCAAACAACTTTAAGTATTTCAAATAAGTTCAAATAAGCTTATACTTCAGTTAAAATTTAACTAATTAATCTAGATGCTTGAGCAATTGAGCTTGATAACTAGTATAAAAGATGTAAATTGATGAAACTAGAGAATATGGGGGGGTATTTATAGCTATTTTTGACCCATTTTGAAACCTCTTATTGTGTGCAGGCGTGTATTTTTTGTAATCGTGCATGCATTTGCAAACGTTGAATGGGTTCACAATCTTATCTTCCGAATTCAATTTCAAAGTGGTCCTGGTGGGGTTATTTAATGGATACTCGAGCTATTTTCATGTTAAAATAGGAAAACAATTGTTCATATTTAACGCTTACTAAATATATAGTAAGGTTATATATTTATGTATTTATTTTTAATTATATTTGTATATATATTCAAGTCAATGGGTTCTTCCAACACTTGTTAATATGTGGCTTTACTGACAAATCATTTTGCAAGTAAGTTGCGCTTCACATTTATTTTTATTTTTGGTTATTCCTTTAGGGAGAAGTGGGGGAAATTGATTTGATTCGGATGAAACATTAAAATTACATACAAACTATTGCTATTCTATGGATTTCCATAAGTTTCTATTTCGTGCATACAACTAGACCCTAATATATCTGTTTTCAAACTACTCACATTATTAGTAATTTTTTTTTTTTTTTACTTTTAATTCTTTTAATTCTTTTTCCAGCTCTACACATATATTACATTAGATAAAGCCTTTTATTTTATACTGCATAAGAGACAATGTTTCAATGTTTCCTAAACAATGAAAATTTTTTTTTTGTAGCTGAATTAAGAGTAGGTTCTGATTCTGACAGTGTGGGACTACTGCTGTGGCCTTGTTGCGAACGCGAGTGTAGATGGTTTTTAAGTTTTTCATTTGGAGCCGTAAGAACAGTTTTCATAGTTTTAGAAGTTTCACTCTGATTTCTTCTTATATGTAAAATTCCATGATGACTTTTCTTTTTATTCAAAGTTGTTGATGTAGCAGATTTATCATCATTGAAAGAAGAGTTTCGACTAACTGTACTTAACAGCGTTGAGCTTTCATTGGTCAAATTTTTTTGAAGTGGATTTAAAGTAGATCTTTTCTTACTAAATTTTAAGTATTTAGCCTTTTTAGATTCTTTGTCATTGCCCTCGACTCCTAATGGGGATCCTGATCCGGAGACAATGGGGCTAGGAGGTGTGGATTTTTTACTGAATGGAGTCAATGCGGATAATTTGGGGAATCGACTCTTGTCGGATATATCAGTACGAATAGAAGATATAGATTGCAAAGAAACATTTGATTGTGAATGACTCAATTCTGAACCTTTATCTTCAATATCAAAATCTTTTGGAATACTATCAGTTTCTTCAATTGTGCATCCGTTTTCATCTTGATATTGTTTTTCAAGATCTTTCATATATTTGTCAAGAATTCTAATCTGTTCTGCCAATAACTTGGACATCTCTTTAACATTCTTGGATCTCAACATTAATTTGATATCCCCTACAATGGAACCTCTGCAGTAAATTGCGTCAATAACACTATCACTAGGTACTGGAGAATTTGGCGAAACTAATTGTTCAATGGTAATAGTTTCTAAATCACAACCATCTTCATTTTCATACATGGTATGAATGTTCAATTCAGTAAGTGATTTATCAAAAGCAGACTTTGATCTTGGATCAACTATATCTGGGGTCATTTTATTAGTGTGACCTAATTCGAAATCGTAATAATTAAGTTCTGTGTCTTCAATATCTGTATCAGATAATTCACTGTCATTCATGAAATTCTTGTAAGTACTATCAGATGTAATATCATCATCCATATCGCCATAACGTAAATTATTCATTGCTATATGCTCGTCATTAATTGAATCCATTGAAGATTGTGTAGCTGGAGTTTTCGGGGTACATACTTGAAATCCAGGATATTCTGGAATATTTCTGGGGCTAATCCCAGTTCCTGGCAGATCCACTGGATTTTTAGTTGGTTTTAATTCATTTTTCTTTTTATTAATCTTAGAGAATGAAACTCTTTTGTGTGCATCACTGGTTTTTTTTAATAAGATAACATCTAGGTAGCCATCATCAATTGTATCAATAAACCCATCATAGTCATCTAATGGTAATTTTAGGTCTGGGTCTGCCTCTTTTTTAGTAAGAAGAAGCATTTTTTGATATTTCTGTTTCGCCCGCTTACCTTCATGAATAATATAAGTTTCTTTCCTTCCAATAATCCCGTACAACACCTCTGTGATTAAATCGTATAAAAGAGGACAATTATAATGTTTACCAAGAAATAAACAATCTAAAGTAGTGGGATGGAATAGCCATTTATTCCCCACTTGGCCAGTATATAAAAACTCACAAAAGGCCTTTACTACAACAGTCTCAAAAGGAATATACAACTTTCTTGGAATAAGTGATGGTTCCATTCTAAAATTTCCATTTTTCATATCTTCATAATTTAAGAGTGTATCGGTGAAACTTTCTGCGGATTTTTTAGCTGAATCTATACTTGAGGTTGATCCCTTTTGGGCATTTTCATGATCAATTTTTGCGGAAGATTGTTGCTGCTTTGGAGAAACATTGTTAGTAGAAGCTGTTTTCAACTTTCTTGAACTTGGAGCCTCAAATGACTCACTACGTGTGAGCGGTATGTTCATCGGCGATGCAGACTTCCCTCGTCCAGGACTACTTCCCAGAAGAGACATTGATCTGCCAGAGGTTCTTTCGGATGTTGAACATGAAATAGAATTACGTGGGGAAGAAATCGGAGACTCTCTCGGTGATCTGGGAATATTTCTTAATGCGGAAAGTGCTTGAATAATGGATGATCTTGGAGATGCGGCAAGATCAGCAGATCCCTTTCTGGAGCCAGTTCTAAAGCTTTGCCCTACTGGTGGGTCCGGAGTTGGTTCATTTGGAATAGGTAATTGCGGGGGGATATCTTTCAAAGAAGTGAATACTAAATCTTCAAGGTTCAAAGCTGTTTGTTTAATTTCGTTATCTTCTGCTTTTTTCGAATCTTCATTTAATTTTAAATTAGCATATTGTGAAGTAGTTCCAGCAACAACAATATTTTCGTCTGGTGAAGATGGGGCAATAGTTGGGGGTGGTGATAAAGTCTCTGATTGATGTGGATCAATTGCAGATGATACCCTATTAAAAGTAGGAGGTGTAATTACAAAATTGGATTCTTTAGGATATGAAGGGGGGCTTTCACTTTTCAAGCAAGTTGGAGATTCATCAGAACCAGACTCTTGGAAAGGTAACCTGAATTGAGGTGCATCTTTGTCTCTAGACTTGTGCTGTGGTACAGGCATTGATACATGAAATTTTTGATGAGCATGAGCATGGGTATTTTTACTGCTATTATTGCTTGTAGCAGAATTTTTTTTATCCTTTTCGTTCAAATTTATAGAACTTGAATCATTTGTTGTAGAACCACATATTTTATATTTATTTAATTTGGTTACACTACTATAGCTTCCAATTGAATCTAATGATAGATGATGCTCATTTTTGCCATCTTCCAATTGTTGTATTTCAAAAGAGTTCACCGCTTGTACATAACCTCTAGAAAGTAATTCAATAAAATACCTACCCCATCTTTCTGTTAAGACTTTAAGGGAAACAGGTACTCTATCACCGTTGGCAGAAACAATTTCAAAATCAGCATTTAAATCACCACATTTTTCGAAAGCATTTCTTCCTAAGGTGACAGCCGCTGGTGGGAAAACAGACCTTATAGTACTTACGTTATTTTTAGGAGCTGCATAATGAACATATTCGTTGAAAGAATTGGGTTTAACATCACTTTTACCATCAGCGTCATGTTCGGTTGAAGAAGATGTATCATTCTCTGAATCAGTTGAAACTTCCAAAGAAGAAGAATTGGTGTCTTCAATTTTAAAAGATGCATTTGCAGGTATATTGAAAAGGGGAGGTTTCATATCATCAATTGCATATCCTCCAGCAAGATCACTACTTGCCAAGATGTTGGTAATTGGTAGACTAACAGTAATCATCAGACTGAAATATCTAATACTACTAGTAGTTTTAGAAGTTACATAATTACCCAATAAGACGACCTTGTGATGGGATTGCCATGCGAATCCACCCCAGAATCGATGAGAACCATAATCGTGGTTACAAAAAATGTTAAGTCTTGACCATTTGCCTGATGGTTTATTGAAAATGAAAATTGAAATATCATAATCATTAGGTAAAAAACCTGTTATAACGATATTTTTCCCAAATATTCCAGCCGTTGGATATTTCAAATTGAAAGGAGTTATAGTTGATTTTTTGTTTGAATGATTGGACTCCTTAGCTTCAACTAATTTTAAATTCTTTTTTTTTATTCGCTTCATATTTAATTCAGTTGAACGGGAAGTTGGTAAGATTTTGCCCGTTTTAATGGTTTTACCCAATTTAAAAGATAATAATGGATTTAAATATTCTACAGGGGCATTCGAGACAATTGGTGAATACACAATGATACTTTCCTCTTTGATTGTATCAGAAGTTGAACCATTTTTTTTATCGTTTAAATTTTTGGATAGATTTTTCTTATATTCGACTTCGTCAGTAACATTGACAATAACACTATTAGTATAGTTAACTGCTAATTGATTATTGGAATTAACATTTTGAAAATATTTCAGTAATGACAGATCTTCATTAAGACTTAAACATAAATGATCGGTACCAACGTATTCATTATCTGTAAGATCAAAAATAGCATTTTCATAAATAAGCGATGAATCAGAATCCTTTCCGCCTGCAATAAGAATTCCAAAATGACTCTTTCTAGATACAAATGCAAGATTATGAACCGGGGTCATTTTATGACAGAATCTAGGTTTTGGTATGAAAAGGTTCAGTTCCCAACCTTTCCCATCATGTAATAAGATCCATTGCTTTTTCTCCAAATCAAAACGCCAAAGATCATTCAATGGAATTATTTGATTTTCCAGGTTTGCGGTCAATCCACCAAAAATATATACCGAATTATTCACGGCGCACATTTCATGAAGAAAACGGGGGCAAGGTTTTAAAGGTTCATTTTTATCATTCTTGGAATTTATAGGTACCCGAATCCAAACTTTTTCAATTAAACTTAAATAAAATAGTTCATCTGATATATAGTTTTCCAAGAGGTTCAGTTTCAGATTCTTAATCTGCAGCTGAAACACTTGTAAAACTTCAGGTATTGTGTGATCAAAAAGTTCCAAGCCAATAGTTAACCCTCCGTGGGTAAACACAAATGAGGTGTAAAGAGTGGAAGCAGAACCTGTACGAACATTTAAGTTTTGCCGATCATCTTTCTCTATTGGTGGTAGTTGTAAATTATGGCAACTACTTGCAATGGGAATTAAAGTAGCCATGGCAATAAAACGACTACAAGTGGGATACCAAAGTATGAATTAGTAGTAGTCTCAGTATTTAAACAACTATTTTCAATAGATGAGGGGCGAAAAAGGGGTGTATAGGCTAACTAGGAGCCTTTAAAAGGAAGTTGATAATTGAGGTTGTTGTAAAATTTAAGATACTGAGTTTTGATTTTGGTTTGTGTGAGTCTGAGAGTTTTTTTTTTTTTTTTTTTTTTTGCCTTATAAATGCAAATTCTTTTTTTCTACACTCTCTTTGTTCAGTACTTTTAATCAATTAGGCTGCATCCAATTTTTTTTATTCACATGAGACTATTGGATAGATATGACAAAGGAAAAAATGAGCAAAGACATGAAAATATGATAGAACCAACTGTATTCAAATAAAAAAATTGTATAAATACCAGTTAGAGCCCACTTATATAGAGTATAATGGAGAGAAAGGCGTTGGAATATTCACCATAATTCTGGTATTGCAAACTTGAAACGACCATGTATATTTACAAGTATAGTGAAGTGAAGTTTGTCTCTTTCTACATAAATATATTTATTTATTTGTATGTGTATATTCTAGTGAGAAATCAAGATGTGTAAATGCTCAAAGAAGGGTGAGTATTAACAAATGTATTTAATTCGGAGAAGTGTGAGTTCTTTTTTTCTCTTTTTTCCCCTGTTGAATTTCTCTTTTCCATGTACGTTTATCTGGCATCCTTTTTATTCGGCTTAATGGGTGGTGTGAATCTAAGTATGCCCCAATGTATACTCTAAGCAGAAATATATGGCACAGCAATATGACATTAAAATATTAGAATAGTAAGAAAAGTTTTACCAAATATTCAAGAGTGGTGATACGAGTATAAAGAGAAATAATCACCACCAGTTTATTTCTTTGTAATCAGTTACTCTATCGAATACTTGGAAGGCTATATTGAAAATACCTTTTTTTTTACCAAATTTTTTGGTCTCCGTCGCAAATGTGTAAAATTGAATTTGTTAATGAGTTAGTTAATCAACTATCATTGTGAAAAGTGTGGAATATATGCGAAGAAGCAAAAAAAAAAATATCAAGTCAACTTTTTGTAATTGATAACTTGCCCAGTGCCTGAACTTATAAAATTTAATATATTGAAGTTAAAATGTAAAACTTTTCAAATGATACTCTTTTTTCTCTTCTTTACCTTCCCAATTGTGAATAATGTTCTCTTTTTTTTTTTTTTCCTATGTTCAAAGTAACGGGAAATGGTCTAAGATTATTCACCTTTTATTTTTTTTAGTACTGTATTATTTAAGTCAAACTCTGATTTCTTGCGCGTATTGAATCTGCAATCATCACTAAAGTTTAATCTAAATCTTAATTGCTGGGGAAATCATGCAGGAAAGAGCCTCTAATGACAGTCTAGCTTTGAAATACCAAAGTACTTGATAATTATTCATTCATATCCAGGATAAGTATATATTTTCTTTGTGTAGCAATATATCAGCTAAGTATTTCCAGATATTAGTTGAAAAAGTTCAGTATTAGAAGTGCTTGGATTTTCTAGAGTTGCAATGAACTATTTTAGATTAATATTTATTTGCGACTTGCTTGAAATTAAAGCTTATCAGAGCGCCGCAAATGAAATAGCAAAAAATTTTGGAAATCCGCTGATACAATATCAACAAATTGCAGAAAAATAAAAGATGCAAACGGTTAACATTAATTGTGCTAATCAATGATTAGTATGAATTCTGAATACTATTTTTTTGTTTTATTTTAAAATTTAAAGATTCTTGATTCCAGGTCCAGGTTGATTATAGTTAAGCTTTAATGCGGATCACGGTCTCTTCAAAAGGCTATTTAGATATCTGTCTAGCTCTGTTTCAGATGGAGAATATTTGTCAACAAAAAAGCTGTTTAACTAATATTGGTAGCGACTAAGAACCGCGCCGAATGTTTACACAAGTAAATTAGAATAAAATATGAAAATAAAAATAAAACTACCAAGTAAAAGTGATTGTGGGTGTGGGTGTAGAAGTGTACGTTGTTAATTGTATCTTGCTACGACTTTTTACTGTAATTATTCTGGTACTCCCATAAAACAATCACGTGTCTATGATTGGCATCTATGAAATAGATTTTTTAATAAAGGAACCGTTCAAGTCTCTTGACTTGGGTGGGGGCATACTATTATTAAGTTCAATTCCATCTGTGTGTGAACCTGGGTGGAAAAAAAAAAACGTGCATCATGCCACATGACGTTATGATAGAATAGAGGAATTATTTTTGAAGAATAGCAAATAGCAACTGAAACTAGTAATACTGGCATATAGTAAGATTCTGAAAAAATAAAAATAAATACTCGTCATCTTTAGCCACTTTGCGTGTGCTAATCCCACATTATTCACTAGCAGCAGTCAAAAGTTAATTAATATTCAGGTACAATATGACATTAATACTGTTAATAACAATGCCACAACATGTTTTACAACCTAAGCAATATAAGAGCTAAACTTATTACACTGAGTTTAAATTTTGATTCAAGAACAAAATCCGGTATGTTTTTAGTTTTCAACTAGTAATGTTTTTTTAATTCCTCGCTTCCCCTTTGAATACCTAGTGATGCAACGTACAAACTTTGATGATTTCGATTGATATGTCTTTGTGATTTCATATTTTTAAGTTTGTTTTTTTCTGTTGTTTTTTTCTGTTGTTTTTCTGTTGTTTTTTTTTGTATTTTCTTTCTGTTTTTAATTTTATAATTTAATATTGTCTTGACTAATTCGGACAATCAGTATTATTTTTAGCAATAGTTCGCAAGCCTTGCGACTCCAAAGCACACTTAAGACTCACCAAAAACTGGGGAAACTCTTTACAATTCAGGTCATCTTGTTTTAATATATGTAACAAGATTTGTAGTCCTTTGTGTTGCTTTAAATGTGTTCCAATTTTAGCCTTCTCTACAAACATTTTTCACTTTTGCCTCCAATCTTTCTCTCATCTATTGTCTTTTGAGCAATCATGCTTTTGCTATCCTTCATACAGATTACTGCACACCGCTGACGAAATCACACAAAACCATCTGTATGGAACATCCTCGTTCTGTTTTTCCCACCCCCCTTTCTCAAAACTTAAATTTCTTTGACCCTTTTTAATCAATTATCACAAACTTTAGAAATTTCCGGTTTAATTGTTGAACAATGTCTGAAATTCTAGAGCCTAAACCAAAGCAGTCAAATTTAAAGAAGTTGGCAACCTCCGATACTTGGGTTTCTCCCTTTCGTACCGGTGGAAGCAGAAAAAACCTCCATCAAGAGTTGAAAGAGAAGAACTCAATTAGTGGGGTTCTGGTACCAAAAAAATTTGCCTCTCATCCTACTCTTGCAGCTCAAAAGAAGAATTCTTCATCCAAGGCTCCCGCTAAGGCTCCTGCTAAGGCTAATGGTAACCTGGAAAAACCAATTGAATCAGCCGAGCCAATCGAGTCCACTAAGTCAGTCGAGCCAGCTGAAGAAACGGCAGTGGTGGCCAAGGACGTTGAATCCCAAGCTGATGAGAAGCCTCTTGATGATAATACTGATTTAGCAGATGTAAAAGATGAAGAAGAACCTATCGGTCAAGAATCGACTGCAGATGACCAAATCGCTAAAGAAAGTGCAGAAGACTTGGAATCTGTTGCCAAGCCAGAAAATGAAGAGGCATCTATCACTGAAAAGCATGAAATTGAAGAAGAATCCGTTGCAGAAAAATCTCAAACTGAAGGAGCATCTATCACTGAAAAGCCTGATACAAAAGAAGCATCTGTGACGGAAAAACCTGCAACTGATGAAACCTCTATAGTAGAAAAGCCTGAAATCGATGAAGCCTCTGCTGAAGAAAACGTTGCAACTGGTGAAGCCTCTGCTGAAGAAGACGTTGCAGCTGCTGAAGCTTCTGCTGAAGAAAAGTCTGAAATCGGTGAAGCTTCTGTAACGGAAAACCCTGCAGCTGAAGAAGAATCTTTGGTTGAAGAAAAGCCTGAAACTGAAGAAGCCCCTGTTGTGAAATCCTCAGCTAAAGCCCCTAGTGCAGTCAAGGAACTTGAACCTCACGAGGCAATCAGAGATAAGCCTATTCTTTTAGAAAAATTTGTTGCTCTTAAATCCCAGGCCGAAAATTCCTTAGATAAGACTATGGATGACTCCAACAAAATTATCGATTTGGGAAGTGGATTGAAAATGACCCAAGCTGAACTTATGGCTATTGCAAGTACTAGAGTTGCACCAGTGTTAACAACTATTAATGATGAAGTCTCTAAGACAAAACAAGAAGATGAAATTAAAAAGCAACAAGACTTATCTACAAAAGCTGCTGCTCATGAAAAGAAATTGAACAAAGAATTTGAAAGCTTTTGCAAGAAATTAGAGAAAAAGAAAGCCAAAATTGATGCCGAGATAAATGAAAAACTTGCAAGCATTGAAAAGATGAAAAATAAAGCTATCAATTCTGCGAAAGAATTTGAAACTGTCACCAGAAATGAAATTGACACAGCACACTCTGACTATAAAACTAGAGAAGAACAAGCCGTTGCAAAACATGGTACTGATAAGGAAACTTTAGTTAAAAATTCAGAAGAGTTGTTTGCAACTAAAAAGCAAGAATTGGAAGATTCCAAAATCAACCAAGAAAAGACTACTCAAGAAATTGAGGAGAACAAAGAAAAGAAGGCTAAATTAGATGACGAAAACACTGAGCTCTCTTCCAGAATTGAAGAATTGACTTCTGAACTTAATGAGAGAAAGGAAAAACTTGAAGAATTGAAGAAGAATCATGGTGATAAGGAAGCTTTGATTTCTGAACATGAGAATACGAAAAAGGAATTGAATACTAAATTGGCAACTTCTCAAGAAACTGTGAAATCTAAGGAAAGCAAACATGCTGCATTAGATGCAGCTGTTGGTGCATTAGTTGGTAGTGTAGCAACGTATAAATCTAAATTAGATGAATTGCAATCTGAAAAGGAACAATATCCAAGTAAGATTGAAGAAGCTAAAGAGAAATATGCATCTTGGGAAGCTGAAAAGCAAGCTGAGCAAAAGGCCATTTTACTTGAACATGAAAGAAAGAGAGCTGAAATAAAAGAGCAAGCTGAAACTGTTAGACTTGAAGAAGAAGCCAAAAGAGAACAATTAGAACGTGAATTGGAAACCAAACGAATCCAAGAAGAACTTGAAGCAAAAGAAGCTGCTGAAAAGGCCAAGAAAAAGGAAGAGGAAGAACGCATAGCTGCTGAAAAGAAGGCTGAAGAAGAGCGCATTTCTGCTGAAAAGAAGGCTGAAGAAGAGCGTATTGCTGCTGAAAAGAAGGCTGAAGAAGAGCGTATTGCTGCTGAAAAGAAGGCCGAAGAAGAAAAAGCCGCTGAAGAAGAAAAAAGAATTGCTGCTGAAAAGAAAGCTGAAGAAGAAAAGAAAGCTGAAGAAGAAGAAGCTGCAAGAATTGCTGCTCTTCCAGAAACTTTAAGACAAGAACGTATTCAAGCTAGATTGCAAGAACAGCAAAGATTGCGTGAACTTGTAGCTGAAAAAGAAAATGAATTTAAATCTAGACAGATGCAAGAAGATGAAGAAGCCTTAGCTTTACAAAAGGAAATTGAAGAATTGAAGGCACAAAAGGAAGCAAAAGCAGCCGCTGCTAAAGCTCAAGCTGAGGCAATTGCTCAAGCGAAACTTGAAGAGATTGAAAAATTGAAGGCTGAGCATGATGAAAGATTAAGGTTTTATGAAGAAAAGTTGAAATTTGAAGAAACTGAAAGAGAAAGATTAGTAAATGAAGTAGAAAATTTGAAGAAAATCAAAGAATTAAGGGAAGAGAAATCCCGGTTAGCACTTGAAGTTGAATCAGATGAAGAACTCACTGCTATTCGTAAGTTAATTGAACAAAGGGAATTAGAGGCTGAAACTTTGGCAAAGCAAATTGAATTAGAAGATGCTGATCTTTATAGGTTGAAGAAAAAGGACTTTGGAAACAAGGCCGAACTGGGATCTAATCCTGAAGTTTTAGCTACAAGTCCTTCTACAAAACAAGCTGATGATTCCACAGTCTTGAAAACTGGAAAAAAGGACGTTAATCAAAAAAAAGATGAAAAGCCAATTTTCACCTCTAAATCTGAAAGTGAACCTAAGGATGATAAGAAAAGTTCTAAAGTCGCTGGTGCTGGTGTTGTTGGTGCTGCTACTGCTGGTGCTGCTACTGCTGCTGCTGGTGCTGCAGTTGGTGCCACTGCTGGTTTAGGTGCTAATCTTGGCTCCACTGCTAATAAGGATACTTCTGGTGTTTCAGAAAAGGTGTTCCCTTCATCTAAGAGTCAATCTAAGAATGCGTCATCTACATCCGTCGAGTCGCAACCAAGTAAACGTAATAGTTTAACCAATTCCATGAGAAAGTTTGCTAGAAAATTCTCAGTTAAGAAGGATGAAGAGGTTAACAATTCAGATGCCAAAAATTCTAGTGACTTGACTAAATCGAAGGCCGCAAAAAGTAATGAAAATTTGAACACTGTGCCTGTATTTAAAAATGACATTAGTGGTAATACGTCTTATGAAAGTCTTATTGTGTATGAAGAAGTTTCTGATGATGAGTATGAGAGAAATAAGGGTAATCCTGACTACTTGGAAATTACTCAAGAAGAGTACGACTTGGCCCAAGCTAAGTTGGCTGCTTTGAAAAATTAGTTTTTTATGTATTATTTGATGTTTATTTCTGTATAATTGTAGCTAATACAAGCTTAGAATCATTAAATGTAACAAAAATTTAATTTTAATTTTTAGAATGTTGTAGCAGATGTAATTATTAGTTATAGACGGCATTTACAAGTATGATTAAAATTAAAATATACAACAATATTTTATTTGTGAGTAAATCATGGGGAGTACATAGCGGGGAAGGCTAAGATAATCAATAGCCTCTCTGGTATCAGCTCTGTTTCCAACATAAGAATCAACAATGTTAATCGGTTTGATAGCAGAATCAAAAGACATCAACCAGAACTTTCGCGTGAGCTGGTAACCCAACGAAGACTATAATGCCAGTTTTTTTACGTACCCAAGTGATATTTGCATAGGAATGGAGAAATAGAAACACTAATAACCCAATGAGGACTTTCATTAGTAAATTTCCAGCTTAAACAGCATCTGCAGTAGCATATTTTTGGAAAGAAATATCGTGAGTATAAGTAGAAAAATCAGCTTCAGCGCAATTAGATTCGGCATCAGTTTCGCAAAACTCACTAGTAGAACATGAACCATTTAGCTATCTGACCCCAGCATCATCACCGATTTTCCATCTTCTAAAACTATTACTTATTCCAACAACAACTTCAGTACCTTCATGACCACCAACCAATGGTAATTTGGTAGGCAATGGCCAGTCACCTTGCCAAGCGTGTAAATCAGTATGGCACACGCCAGAGTACTTGATGTTGATTAACAATTCATTTGGCCTTGGAATTGGAAATGGAATATCTTCGTAAAGCAAAGGTCCTCCGTTTGCTTCAACAATTAATGCTTTTTGAATTTTGGGTATACCTGGTGTTACAGTGGTGGCTGATTTTCGACTTGAGTTGTTTTGAGAGGTTGCACAAGAAATGTTGCAACTGAATCGCGATTCTATTTTTGGCTCATAATGGGTTGCAGCAAATGCATTGATTCGAATGAATAATCGTAAATAACGAAGCATAAATTTATTTTAACTTTTATTTCAAAAGAATAAGAAAAAAGATATTGCTTGAAACTAAGATCTATTTGAGTGTGCAACTGATAAACAAATCAAAACAAAAGATGATAGTATTGCAGTATAAAATGAAGTTCCCCAGAAATTTATTAATTATCTCAATTAAAGTTTTGATTTTTTTCGTTTCAACTTAAAGGAGATTGATATAGCAAAAAAAAAAAAAAAAAAAGACCTTAAACCTGTTAAAGTAGAATGTTTGGTAACAGAGAAAGTACAAGCTAATGTGTAGTCAGAGCAAAACCCCAATAGAATTTTCAGATCAAGCAAGCTTAATATTATGGTCCAAATTGATTACTTGCTGTACTTTAGAGTAGATAGAAGAGAACATATGAAGATTTAAGATTAATTTGATTCTTAAACTCATGTCGCACACACTAGCACACACTAAACACCAAAGATAAGAGAGGTGATTTGTGGGTTTAACATTCCTCATTCGCTGCACGGTTCGAGATTTAAGTAACCAAGTGCATGGCACATGTTTGACTATGCTATAAATTCACTACACACCAATCTCCATGGGAAGATCGACCGGATTATAGGTACTTCACCATTTACAATTTGCAAGAATGTAGTTTTTATACTTGCATATAATTAATTATAGATGTGATGATAAATTCTGTGAAATTGTGTATTCATGCGAGTAAAAACTTGAAAAAATAAAAAATAAAATGAAAAGAAGTAGCTGAATCACAAGAATTGTGGCTATATATTATTTTGAAAATGTATTGTGCACTTGATTGAAGAAGGAAAAGCAATAGAAAGACGGAAAGCATTATTAAGTCAATTTAAATTATTCTTGGGAATGGTCTATAGTGGAAAACGTATCGGACGCTTCTTCAATGAAGATTATGTGAAGCTTTCCAGTCTGCATAAAATGATGAATATATAACTCCATATACAATGAACATTATGATCAAGATATTTTAAATCATTTATATTTAAAGATTTAGGTCACATATGTGCTCGTTAATATTTGCGTGCCCCTCCCCTTAATATTATGCACCGTACATATTCGATTTTTTGTATTAACGAAAAAAAAATGAAAACTTCCTAAATTCAAAATTATTTATTACTTGATCTAATTTCTTTATATTCATATATATATATATATATATATATATATAATCATTTATTTTTTCCCTTATTAAACCTTATTTGAAAACGTAATTCGATTCAAATGATGCAAATCGAGTTAGATATTTATCGATATAGTGAGATCAGGCTGGCCTATACAGACCGCTCACCTTTTCTATAAAAACATTACTGATACTTTCTCACTTAATCACTAATCAAAAGTAATTTTTTTACCTTGTGATGGAACAATGGCAGCACTGGCTCGTTGAGCAGTTGCCAAGGCCACACTAGATTTTTGTCTCTTATTGGAAGAAGAGTCTTGATCTCTAAATCTCTTTTTAAAGGTAGAAGGCTTGTTGGTGGAAGAATTAGATAATGAGGAGGAATGAGAAGATTCAGATCTGGCTGGTCTCTCATAAGTTTCTTCGGATGGAGCATGTCTTTCTCTAGCAATTGGAACGTTGTCCCTCTCATCTGGGGAGGAAAATTGAGCGCTCTTTCTGGCTGCACCGGGATTTCTCTTGGATCTATCTTCACCGTATTCTAATCTAAGAGGTCTATTTATTAACTTCTTTGCCAATTTGGATTTTAAAGCAGTAGTTGGACCTGTCTCATCTTTGAAATCGATAAACGCGAAACCTTTACATTTCCCAGAATCTTCAAAAGTTGCCATACGAATACGAACAATATCTCCGCAGTGTCTAAAATGCTCTTCCAAATTATCCTCAGTTGTATCAAAAGATAAATTACCCACAAATAAAATTCTTGAAGGAGGATTCTTGGAAAGACTTGCACCTCCAGAACCTGAGTTGTCCTTTTCTGGTCTACCTTCAAAAGAATGCGCATTTTTAATCAACAATTTCCTACCGTTTAACACTTGTTCGCTCAATGAGATGGCAGTTTCTACTTGCTTTTCATTTTCAAAATCAATATAAGCAAAACCTTTGATTTTCTTTTCCTTTTTCGGTAAATTGACCCTGGTGATGTTAGCTTCAGTGATTTTAACAAATGGAGATTCTTCGTTTTCTGCGAATTCGCTGGTTTTACCAACTATAAACCTAATCAAATCTTCCTTAGTAGTATCAAATGAAAGGTTACCAACCCAAATCCCGTGTTCTGATTTTTTGGGTTTTGTTTCTTCTTCTGGTGCATTTTCCGGTTTAGGAGCTGGATGCTTCCGGGCCAATTTTGCCAAGTCTAATTTTCCTTTTTTCAAAAGTCTTTGTTGCTTTTTGGATAAAGGTACCCCCGCATTCAAATCAATGGAAATTTCTTCAAGTTCTTTTGATGATAACGATTTCCCTTCCACTTCTGACTCAGAGTTGGTAGTTTCCTTTTCCTCTACTTCATTTGATTCTTCCTTCTCCTTAGTATCGTTCTTTGTCTCCTTGTTGTCCTTCTTCTCCTTTTTCTCCTTCTTCTCCTTCTTCTCCTTCTTTTCCTTCTTTCTTTCTCTCTTCTCCTTCTTACTTTCGACTCTTACTTCGGTATCACTCATGATTAACAGATGAGATAGTTATATGAATAAAAATATCTCATCTCATCGGCGTGTATATAATTTCCAAAATACAATTATTCAACTGTTCGATACATTGGGGTTGGGGTTGCTTATACGCACACCAATAGCATCATCAGCTGTCTTGTATTACGTTAATGTTTACAAATTCTACAATTTTTTTACAAAATGGAATCGTTCATTCATCTTCTCTCATTTCCAGCCATAACCATTTTCTCCATAATTCACCTGCTTCACTTATAACATCATCCATATAATTTTTTTTCTGAACGTATTGACATGGCAGCTCAACAATTGAAGGAGAAGTCGATGGACGTGACTCTTGACTCTCATTCTCTTTTGATTCTGAAGTTTGATGATCTTCTTTCTTCCCCTTCTCCTTTTCCTTCATTTTATTAATAAGATGTTGCTTATACTTGTCGTTCATACTGTATGTCTTGGATGGTAATTTAAGTAGATATTGTCGTATTTCATGTTGATCTAATTCCACCAATGTGTGTTCTCGGGACTTTAACATTGCAATTGATATAAAGATCAATTCAATATGTGGATCCAATCTTGACACTGGTATATCAGATAATGAAACGCTCGATACCGATGAAAATGAAGAGGATCTTGTAGATGATATTTCTGGTGTCTTTTTAGTTTGCAGCTCTTCATCCTTGTTGGAAGACAATCCTTGAATTAAATCTTTGAATGAATTACCTTTACGGATAACATCAGACGTGAAAGAGCTTGTTGACGTTGCAGAAGAGTTAGAATCATTGGTATTTTTATTATTAGATTCTTCTCCTTCTTCCTCATTATCTTCATTAATATTATCTTCAATATCAATGGCAGACCAGAAATTCTCTGGTCCTAATAGATTCAAAGTGAAAGAATCGAGCTTTAGTTTCCCAAGTTTTTTACTATAATTCGAATCAATTTTTTTGTATCCAAGCATTAAATCCCATAATCTTCCTCTATCTTCTCTCAGCCAAACTTTACTTCCACACCATTTAAGCCACCAAATAAGCCATTCATCATCGTTAGAACCAAATTTATTTAAAATCTGCTCATCTTGGAAATGAGTACAAAGCTCGGGCATCAATTTTCTTATAAGATAAATGAAAAAAGATACTCTTTCTTCGATAGTACCACCATGGATTGGTAATGTAGTTTTATTGATGCTATTGGATCTTGTGTTACCAATTTTGGTATTGGACGGGTGATTACCATTGAAATTTCCTCTGAGTTCATTATTTTCAGGTGAATGTAATAGTACTAATGCCAACCTTTCAAAAATGTGATGAAATTTCATGTTAGAAATTGTCTCTTCTTCAACCATTTCATCTAAAAACTGTTGAAGGCCAAGATGCGAATCCACAAAATCTTGGTAATCAGAATATACTGGTTTATAAAAATTTTCGGTGTTGGAGATATTTCTACCGACTAAGACCCATGGGGTATTAGGAATTGGTGGAACCCATTCAGCCAAGCCAAGAGCCAACCAAGATATAGCCTTATCATAGTTTATAATACGACCCCATTTGGTAACAAAACGATATATAGCATACTCTATTATATCAAAAATTTCTGTTTCTGTTTCAGATAGGTCTTTCTCCTTTTTAAAATTGAGTCGTTGTATATATTTTTTAACATCTTTTGCAATCGTAGCTTTTAGTTTTTCATTTGCTTCTGTTTCAGATATTTCAGAATATTTTTTAAAGGCATTATCTGAAGTTTTCTCTTCCTTTTTCCTTTCCTCAGAATCCATATCTGGTTGTAAGAATGGATTGTGAACAAAAGGATGGTATTTTAATAAAATGGGCCAAGCTTTAAATCGTAAGAAAGGTGGAATACCCTTTTGACGAGCTATAAGTGCAAGGCCATGATGATTGTTCTCTGAAATATAAGTTTGGCAAAGTTTAAGCAAATCAGGGTCGTAATCAAACATTACCGTCTTCGGTTGCTTTTGAGATGATGAATTATCCGAGGAAGAATTGGAAGTTTGAGGAGCCAATGAAAGTTTTTCGAAATCTTCTTCAACTAATGCAGTCATTTTATAGGGGAATATGGATGATACCTCTGATGTGTTGAATGAATAAATTATTCAAGATTTTATTGAATGAATGATATATCAGCAAAGCACTTAATTAACAATAGAAACGTTATATATGAATCACAACCACTCTCTGTTGAAGTTGCTGTTAATATGAATAAACCACTTGGGCTAAAAGTTCAAAACTTCATGATCAAAAGCAAGGATGATATGAGTCAAAAAAAAAGGAATAAAAAAGTTAAAAGGTAGATTTGGAATCCAACTTAAAAAGAACTAAATCAAGTGCGGCTGTTGTTCAAGAAACCAATATTAATGCGAGTGTTCAAAGTGGTAACTTTTCGTCAAAACGAAACTATTCAAAGTGGTTGTAAAATTTTTCCTTGATCTCTATGGCACAAAAAAAAACTTATATATATATATAATAGATTGAGAAAGTGAAGAAACAGAAAAGGAAAGAATCAGAAAAAAAAATGAACCCCGAAACGATTGGTAGTGTGACAGGATGGAGGCGAAAAGCGGATATTACTCACGCGGATTTATAGGGGTTTTGATCCTAAGTTATAGTTATAGTACGGAGAAGTAAATTGTTTAAGCCCATTAGTTAATAAGAAGATAATTAAAGAATGTTCCGATTTTGAGGATTTTGAAATGGACATATCAGAGCTCAAAAGAAAAAATTGACTCAATTCGATGTAATAGTGTCAAATTGTTGAAACTTCAAGGCAACCTACCGTCATCTTGTATATAACCTGGTTCAATAATAGATTGCACTATATAGATTGATAAATGTGTTTATACCAATTGTATTTAGCCAGTCGTGTGACTAAAAACTATAAAAGTGGAGAATGATTCAAAGCCTACGCTAAATAAAGACTAAATACAAAGAAAGAGAAAAAAAAAGCAACAAGACGGAGCAACAGGACTTAAGAGAACAAAAGGGCAAGGATTAAGACCAAAAAAGAGAAAAACCAAAAAAAGAGAAAAACCAAAAAAGAGAAAAACCAAAAAAAGCAGAAAAAAGCAGAAAAAAGCAGAAATATAGCAGAAATATAGCAGAAATAAAAAAAAAGAGAGAGAAAAGCAAAGCAGAAACAAAGCAAAAATTAAGCAAAAATAAAGCAAAAATAAAGAAAATAAAAAAGAAAATAAAAAAGCAAAGAAGCAAAGAAGTAAAGTAAAAAGCAAAGCAAAGCAAAACTAAGCAAAGAAAAAAGCTAAGAGTTAAGAGTAAAGAACCAAAGAAGTAAAAGGGTAAAAAAGTAGAACCAAAGCAGCAACAAATTGATAAAGAAAAAGAACTAAAGTCAGAGAACTAAAATTAAAACTAAAACTAAAACTAAAACTAAAACTAAAATTAAAACTAAAATTAAAACTAAAATTAAAACTAAAATAAAACTAAAATTAAAACTGAAACTAAACAAACAAACAAATGCTAAAATATTAAAAAAAAACTGAAATAACATGAATAATAAAAGACTAAAACAAATACTAAATACTGAAATAGAAGCTAAAATAAATAGAAACCAACAAAATTTAAAACACAATTTGATAACAAAAATAAAAATTAAAAACTTAAATTAGTACGGGTAAATCTGATACTGGAACAGATACTAAACCAAAATCAGTTAGTTTAAGCAATTGATTTAAGCCTCATTATCAACATGGAAATAACACATATTATGAAATACGAATATCCCATCAACTCTATTTTTGTCTGACGATACTTCAAATACAAAATATTGAGCAGAATGTTGATAGCCCTGTGCTATACTAAACAAGGAATTTAATTTTATTGTTTATGAAATTTTCAATTTCCATACTTATATTATTTTTATTATTGTTTTTTTTTTCGGTCCTTACCATCTGTTGTCGTCTCATTCACTTGCTTCGGTTTTTAATATCATACTATTTTCTACAGTGTATCGGCTGCCGACAACTAAACAGTGAACTGGTTAACCGTAAGATATGGCTGGTACATTATAGCCGAGTACCTCGGCCTATGTGACACACATTGTTTTGCAACTATCATTTAAAATTTATTGTTTACTGAATTTTTGGAGTTGCAACTACTTTAAAGTGTTGTGGTTCTATATGACAATGACACATTTACTAACATCAATCTTTAGTTTGTCTTTACCAATGGTGTTTGTAAAATGAGTAAAGAAAAAAAAATTAATATAATTATTATTATTTGCAAAATATAAAACACGTTCTGGAATAGTAAAATGAGTTTCACAATTGTGGTTTTGTTCGGTTCAATTGCTCGGACTTAGTTATAGTTGTTCTTTGTTTGTTTTTTTTTTTGTTTTTTTTGTTTTTTCTTTTTTCACCTTTCAGTTCTAATTTTTTCTTTTTTTTTTTTTTTTTTTTTTTTTTTTTTTTTTTTTTTTTCCTTTTATTCTGAAATTTCTATTCTTTTGTAAAGAGATATCTATTTGTATCATATTAAATCTCTGTCTATGTAATTAAACCGTCCATATAAACTTGAGTAGTTTCAGATTAGTATGTGGAATCTAGCATACTATAAAGATAAAATTGATGTGCAGAATAGAGTCTTCCCCTTAAATTTTTCACAGTTGTTTTTTTCCTTTATGGGTGTGCATTTCAATCGCTTTTCCCTGGTGCATTTTGACATTTTTGATATCTTGCGCTTTCAGCCGGAAGTATCGGTTGATTTCATTTTTTGAATTTCCCGTTTATTCAAAGCTAATTATATAACATAGGATTTAAGCAAGCCCCTTTTCTAATTCCCCTATATAGCCCCTATTTTTTTGTTTTTATCCATATATTATATAGTTTATCATATTATTATATTTGATATAATTACGCACTCTTGTCGTCAATACTTATATACGTAATAAGCTGCTTTGCAAATTTGTTCACGCAATCGGTTTGTTGAGAGTCCATTGCTATTTATCACATCTCGTTAAAGTTCTAATTTTCTTTGAACTATTCTTATAAGAAGTTTTCATCAAGTTGGGATTGTCTATATCAGCATGGTTAGTTTGGGACTCCATAGATTTAAGCAATCTTCGACAGAGCAAATTATAAGGCAAGGTATGTGTTGAAAAAAGAAAAAAAAAAGAGAACATCTTTTCGAATCTTGAAATACTCTAATTCATGGCAAAATCAATATTGAAGAAATTACATGATACTAACTTAGCAACTAATAATGAAGTATTTGGGCCATTTGGTAGTCAAATGAATGAATTGGCAATGTTAACGTATAATACCTCTCAATTGCCTACTATCACTTCGTTAATCTACAAGAGATTAAGTATGAAACATCCTTCCAAGCATTGGAGAGTAATTCTCAAAACCTTTACAGTAATTATTTTTTTACTTCAAAGTGGATCAATTTTATTTGTTAACTGGTCTAGATCCAATATCCCGCAAATTTGTCAAAGGTTTGCTGGGTTTACCAGTTATGATGTAAACAAAATTGAAAATGGAGAACCGGTTAGAAGTAAAATTAAACATGTTTTACTGTTATTAAAAAATGAACAAGAGTTGAATGAGTTAAGAGATAAATTCCATCAATTACGAAATGATATGTCAATTCCAGGTTTGAAGACTTGTATTGGTTCAACACCAGCTGTGCCTCTTCAAAGGTCTTCCACTACTAAATTGAGAACGAATAATACATGGAGTAACAATGAAGAAGCTGAATCACACAATGATTACCGTAACACCAAAAGTTTAGACATTACGCGAACTTCTTCACATGCTTTGGCGTATGATGAGTATCCTGTATCTCCATCTGTGGTTAAATCTAAAGTTTCAAGAAGAGATAATAATAAATCATGCAGAATTTCCGCGCCAGTCACTTCTACGTCATCTAATTTAGCAGACTTACAAACGATTTTCCAGAACTATAACTATGGTCAATCAGCCAATACCTCAAATCGTAATCTGACTTTTCTTTCTAATAATCCTTTTCTTAAGGATTCTTCACCAGATAAATTGGCCCCTAATCCATTTATTAACGTGAAATCATTTTGATATTAAATTATTTATACTATTAATGCAGGTCATTAATTACATGTATTTTTCCAATTGAATTGTATTTATGTTGTAGATGTATTAAACAAGCGTGTAGAGTTTGTCCTACTCTGTCTTCAGATTATAAAGAATACTGTTTATATTTAGTGCAATCAACCTATTTTTTTCAATGGTTAATATCAGATGGTAAAACCAATTAATTCTTTGATTATTTGACAAATTTCTAACAAAAATATTAATTAGCTCACAGTTATAGGATAGGTTTCAATATTTTATGATTTTTTTTTTTAAAAGAAAAAGAAAAACGAAAAACGAAAAGACCAGAGCACTTATTTATAATACATTAATGATTAATTTGGAAAGCGTACCATAGAATAACACTACCAATTTTAACTCCTTAAGATTTAAACTATATGTTCGAGTAACAGATTACAATTATTGTTACCTCGAATATTGTTATCTTGCATACGCGGACGTGGGTGTACGGCTGATACACATCCTTGCGCAATTTATGCATTCAATTGAGACCAAAAATGCAGCAGATTGTAAAATGAGTCTAAACATGGAATTAATCTCATGGGAACAGTAAAATACACTTAATAGTTAAGATATAAGTTCTATATAGAGAATCAAGATCTGAATAATGTTAATATAATAAATGAACCTCTTCCTACCAAGTTCACTATAATTTAGGAAATAGAGCATTCAAAATTTCTCTGGCAACCTATTGGACAACCTATTCTTTCCTTGCACCTCTTAAAAATGGTCAATCTGCCAATTAGATTATCCTTATTGGAATGTAACTAATTCTGTGCTTGTAAAGCAACAATTTCTAAGCATATTAAATCAATAAACTTAACAGCAATAAAAAGATTAAATATCATTACAAAATAGCTTGAATCTTTTTTTTTTATATCCTATATCCAGCTACTAAAGTAAATGCAGAATATATATAATTCAAACAGAATTGGAATTAATCAACATCAACTAATCTGAACAGGCGTTGTAAACGCGATCTGTGAAAAGTTTTCATTCAGTAGTTGGATCAGCCGTTTAAATGCTTAAAATGTACAGTATATCAACAAAGAATAAAGTAGTAAGAAAAAAAAAAAGCTAATAAATTAGTCAAAACAATAAACAAAACCGAAAACAATTAATTGAGTATTTGAATGTTTACACATGTTAATTTTTTCAAGCCATTGAACAATATTCAAGTGTATTCAAAGCCTTTAAGTAGAGATTTGCACTTTCTATTCTATTGGCTTTGTTAACAGTTTGAAATATTGAATATTCCCATTTTCCAATTTTTTTAGCTCTTTCCTAAAATTTCCGCTCGTCTACAAGGCTACCACGGAGTCTCTCAGTGTGGAACATTAGAGAAACCGCAAAAGGTATGACCCGTTTCTTTTTTATTTTTATAAGAGGCATTGTGCAGGAATTAGCTAATAAATCGTTTCTTTTTTTATATGCGGGTACAAATTGTATTATGCTTGCACAGTACAGGAAAATAGGGGGCTGCATCTATTAATATATAAAGGTTATTTTGCCACCAACTACTACCTTTTTTTATTATTTACATTATATTCTTAAATTCAATATAATTATACACAATGCAAATCTTCGTCAAAACTTTAACTGGTAAGACCATTACTTTAGAAGTCGAATCTTCTGACACAATTGACAATGTCAAGTCCAAAATTCAAGATAAGGAAGGTATTCCACCAGACCAACAAAGATTGATTTTCGCTGGTAAGCAATTAGAAGATGGTAGAACTTTAGCTGACTACAACATTCAAAAAGAATCCACTCTTCACTTGGTTCTTAGATTAAGAGGTGGTATGCAAATCTTCGTCAAGACTTTAACTGGTAAGACTATTACTTTAGAAGTCGAATCTTCTGACACAATTGACAATGTCAAGTCCAAAATTCAAGATAAGGAAGGTATTCCACCAGATCAACAAAGATTGATTTTCGCTGGTAAGCAATTAGAAGATGGTAGAACTTTAGCTGACTACAACATTCAAAAGGAATCTACTCTTCACTTGGTTCTTAGATTAAGAGGTGGTATGCAAATCTTCGTCAAGACTT